>CM069589.1:50324189-50369829 GCA_035771175.1 Paratinospora sagittata | reverse complement strand
TCAAGAGAAAGATGTACTAGCGGTGATCCATTGCCTTCGGACGTTGAGGCATTACTTGTTGGGGTCGAGGTTTGTTGTGAAGACAGACAATGTGGCTATTTCACATTTCATGACCCAGAAGAAACTTACCTCGAAGCAAGCTCGATGACATGAGTTACTTTCATAGTTCGACATGGTACTTTAATATAGCCTGGGCGAACTAATCAAGTTGCCGATGCACTAAGTAGAAATGCGGAGCTCGCTACACTGTTAGTTGAAGCTCAGAGGAGCGTCACAAAGTTGCAGACTACCTTGCGTGGCCAAATCAGATACGAGTTGCAGATGGATCCTCAGGTCAAAACTCTCTGGCCACTAGTGAAAACTGGTCGGACGAGAAGATTCCATATTAAAGACGGGTTATTTGTCACAAAAGAAGGGCGTCTCTATGTACCTCGAACTGGTGGACTTCGCAAGGAGTTGATGCAAAAGTGTCATGACACTCAATGGGCAGGTCATACGGGTAGTCATTGCATTTTGGCCCCTACTTGAACGGGGTTACTGTTGGCCGAATATAAGGGATGATGTCACTGAGTATGTCAAGACTTGCCTTACTTGTTAGCAGGATAAGGTGGAACGCGATAGACCAATGAGATTGTTAGAACCACTGCCTTTTCCTCAGCGTCCGTGGGAAAGTGTGACGATGGATTTCATAGCTGCCTTGCCAAAAGTGGGGGAGTATGGCTCTATCATTGTGGTGGTAGATCGATTTTTGAAGTATGCTACCTTTATTTCTGCTCCCAAGTATTGTTCAGCAGAGGAGACAACTTATCTTTTCCTGCGACATGTAGTGAAGTATTGGGGTGTACCTCAAACCATCGTTAGTGATAGAGATTCGAGGTTTACAGGGCGATTATGGACAGAACCCTTTAAACTCTTGAGATCACATTTGAACTTCTCAACCAGCTGTCATCTCCAAACATACGGCCAAAAAGAGAGATTCAACGCATTACTGGAGCAGTACCTCAGATACTTTGTTAGTGCAAACTAGAAGAATTAGGTGAACTTGCTAGATGTTGCTCAATTCTGATTCAATTTGCAACAGAGCTTTTCGACCTCGAAGAGTCCTTTTGAGTTGGTATTGGGCCAACAACCTCTTACACCTCACACAGTAAACATGGGGTACACTGGAAGTAGTCCACGAGCATATCAGTTTGCCAAGGAATGGCAACAAACTAATGAAGTTGCACGAGCCTACCTTGAGAAGGCCTCTAGAAGAATGAAGAAGTGGGCAGATCATAAGAGGAAGCCAGCATCTTTTCAGATGGGAGATCAAGTCTTCATCAAACTTTAGCCTGATATCATGAAGTTCTTCAGAAAGGTAAACAAAAAGTTGGTTCGCAAGTATGAAGGGTCATTTTCGATTACAAAACGAGTTGGGAAAGTTGCTTATTGGGTCGTGTTATCTTCTTAGTGGCAGAATCTTCATCCAGTGTTCCATGCCAGTAACTTGAAGCCATGTCATGTTGATTAGAGAATCCAGTTCGTGGGTGTTCTTCAATGCCAACAACAAATGTCAATTGCCGACCTAATCGTGAGGTGGAGTATATTATGGCTGATCGTCGAGTTCCAGGGCCTTCATAGAAGTAGTTCGAGTTAGAGTATTTAGTCAAGTGGAAGGGGTGCTTGAAGCTGAAGCCATTTTGGAACCAACCAGTTTGTTAATACAGTATGAAGCAGAGATCCTCAAATACTTAGCCAGTCTGCCGACAGGGGTGTTGTCGCATTAAGTGGGAGAGTCTCTCACGGTCATGTTGTCACGTGCACGGTCATGTCTTTTTTCTTGTACTTAGGAGTATTTTTATAATGTTGATATCATATTTTGATGTTTCTTTTTGGGATTAGGGTAAAAATTTAAGATCTACCTTGTAAGGGAGGTACTAGTTACCTAGAGATAGTGTTCAGGTGTTCCTTACAACCGAGCGTCTGTATAAAGCTACCAACGTGTGTTCTTTGTGGCTGCTTGGTATTGCTAGCTTGTGGTTCTCTAGTGATACTTGTTCTGTTAGGGTGTGTGTATTTCTTTTATATAAACACTAATTATATAATATTTATTTAAAGTTAATATAAATATACTTCTAATTACTTATTACTTATTTTTATATATCTTATTATTTTTTACTTATAAATTATCTGACTTTATTATTTAATATTATCAGATACCGCACCTATATTGCCTTGCCGACTCACGGTTACGCAAGGCCAAACAACAGCTACATCATCACCTTCTACTGGTCCCTCCCTCCATGCTTTTCTTCCCCTTTCGGCAAGTGAACGGACAAAACAAAAACCCAATAAATTGGTTTGAAATTTTTTTAAGAGATTAATATTAATTGTCCCGAACGAAATTATCTCATTAATTATTTTATATAAAACATGTAAACAGTGAGTCAGTAATGTAAATGGATGGATTTGACAGGCGAATCACACTGCTGGTAGCCGTAATTGGAGGGCTTGTACTGATGGATGCGTTGGCAGCAGCCCCTTACGGGTCAAAGATGGAAACGAATAATCCGTTCAGAATCTGAATGTCGCCCGCTCCAAGGCGTAGCAGTCAAGTTACTACATCACATCCTTTCCTTCCTTCTCCCGTAATTTCAAGCATCAAAATCGAAGCCACAGTATCTTAATTACCATAAAAGAAAGCCACGTACATATATATACGTATATGGAAAGAGAAGAAGAGGCGTTAGTAGGAAAAACTGAAAAAGACAAAAGCTTTGTCAGCAGGCCGCTGTCATATTAGTGTCCGACATACGATATACAGCATAAACATCAGAGGGTTCGTACCACATATGCCTGACGCGTGCCCCCTGCTTGATTGCCCTGCCTAGCCCTTCGGCCCCTTCCCTTTCCTTTCCTTTAAAAATTTTTATTTTGTAATCTTCAACCGCGTTCTCTCGTTTTTCCTGGTTTCACAGTAAGAAGAGACCCTCCGGTTCTTCCCGTGATTGTAATTGCCAGCAATGACGTTGATGTTTTGTTTCCCCATAAAAAAACTCTCTCTTTTCTATTCTGCGACAGCATCGTCTCAATTAAGGGTGAAATCAGATGAGGTCGGATTGACTTAAATTTTTGTTTTTTAATCTATCCGACCTAATGAAGTCAGATGTTAATGAATTGGATCTTAGATCGGATTGATCGATTCTTATTAAATAGTTTAGTTTTTTAAAAAAATTTAATAATTATTATTTAAATTTATATTAATAATAAAATATATTAATATTTAAATTTTAAAAAATAATTTTTTTTGAAATAACTGTACAAATAAAACTATTCTTAAACTTATTTTTATATAATTTATAAAAAAAAATAAACTCATATATATATAAATTTTAAAAATTCAAATTAGGTCAGATTTAATCGAGTTATTAAAAAATTAATTTAATTAATTTAATATATCAATTAAATTTGACCTGATTCAATTTAAAATAATCAAATTTAGTCGAATCGGTCTGATGATCAGGTTACTTACACCTCTACTCTCTATAAGTTCACCCAACTTTGACATGAACCAATGTATATATGTTGTATGTAGTCACTGCTCAATCAAAACACAAAGCCCAAATCATAAATCTTAAAAAAAGAATTGGACTCTCGAGATGCATGCATTTAAGTACAATTACTCAATTAATGACTGCATTTGTAGTATAGTAGTTTTCTCAAGTAAAATACTGAATAAAGGAAGTAAAATAGCAGGGCTAAAGCAATGCGAAACTTAGGGAGAAGTACATTCTATTCTATTATGTAAAGGAGTAAGAAAATAAAGAGAAATTAACGTTTATTATTAGGTAAATTGACGCGACTTGTTGGTTTTAGAGCGCAAAGACCAAAGAATGACGTGAGAGAACCGCCATTAATTCAACCCCCTCTTGCCCGGCGTTTTTTCTTTTTTGTTTATTACGACACCCATGTCCTTGGATTTAGGACAAAACTCAGTGAAAATGCTGTGAAAAGAGTGAAAGCGGAAGGAAAATTTGAAGAAACAGTGGCGACAAACGAGAAAAGGCATGGTTTTATACCGCGGGTCTACATGATTGTTTGTTGGCTTTCAAACGTAGGACGCATATCATGCGAATGCTTCTTCCGCGGCCACGTCACTACCACCACCCATCTTCTATTCTTCTTTTTATGTTTGCTGGCTGGTAGGTCCCACCTCTCTTTAGTAAACAACAAACTAACTAAATACCCAAAAAATCTCTCTTTCCTTTTACGACTCCTCTCGGTTCTCGCATATAAAAAGCCGAATACCATTTATTATGAGCATTTCCTTTCCAACTCCTCTCCCTCTTCTCTTCTTGAGTCCCGAGTCCTCTGTCTTCTGCCATACCTCTCTCTCTATTTAGATAAGAATCGACACTTCTATTTAGATAAGATAGGTATACTACGATTTCAAAGGCAGCACCGAACAAGGAAATAATATAAGGGAGAAAATACAGATTGATGGCCGTGCAGGCGCACTATCCTTCGAGTGTTTTCAGGTGAGCGATCGATTACAGATTTCCTTCTTCCTTCCTCTCTACGACTTTCTTAATTGTTTCTTCGGATCTTAGATTGCTTTCGCCTTTATCTGGTGTGTTGCTCATTTGCGGTTTCTTCTTTTCATGTTCGCCTTTCTGATTCAGGGTACGGAACAATGTTTTTCAAGAATTTCAAGAAAACGTTAGCAGGAATCTACTCTCAGGCTACAACAATTATGGTGAGTCGCGAGGAACCGTCTTTCTATTTTTTACCTTCAATTTCGAGTTTGTTCTCGTTTGCAAGGAACCTTCACTGATTGGAAAAAAACTGTTTTTCTTCCTTTTCTTTATTGAAATAAAGCTGGACAACATATCTTAAACGGCGCAGCCGTGGTTAGTGATCCTGAGAGTGAATTAACTTGCAATATATCTGGATCCAGAAAGAGAAGTAGAGGCGATCAGATGGCACAAACTCATCATCAACAACAGATGCTCCATCAACACCAACCTCAACTGCTTTCCCAACAGTTTCCATACCCCAACGTATCAAAAGATTTAGCCATCGACAGAAGCACGACCACAGTACCTTCTACAGGTCTACAGCTATCTTATGTTACAAGCAGACTACAAGGATCAGGAGATGCGTCGACGAGCGGAAGAACCGCGTCAATTTCCTCTCTCGCCTCACCGATTACCGCCGATTTCAGTTCTTATTTGCTCCATCAAAATTTGGAAACAGACTCTTTACTTCTCTTACATGTACGTTCTATCAATTTAAATTATATTCAGCAATATTAATTGGAATGTATATTGTATTTTAAAATCTTGTGTGTATTATCTATTGATTAATCTCTATAGCGTCGTTATATTAATTTTTCTTTGTCATTCCAGAATGAAAAACTTCGATCAATGTTGGATGACACAAGGAAGAGACATTGTAGCTCGATACTGTCCCTCCTAGAAAAGAAAGTTCACAAGAGACTCGAAGAGAAAGAGGCCGAGTTGACTGATGCGAGTCGACGGAACGCAGAACTCGAAGAGAAAATAAAGCAGATGAGTGCTGAGAATCAGATCTGGTTCAATGTGGCTAAGAACAACGAAGCATTAGTATCGAGCCTTAAGTCCAGTCTTGAACAGATTATGTTACAAAATCAAAGTCTAACAAGAGAAGGCTTCGGTGATAGCGAAGAAGTAGCCGCCGCTATTGATGACACTCAATCAAGTTGCTACCAAGGATGTTTCAATGGAGAAGAAAGGGAAACTACAGCTGAAAGAACAATTCGGGAAAATCAGGATCTTAGGAAGCGGCGATCATGCAAGGTTTGCCGGGAAAATGAAGTGTCCGTTCTACTTCTTCCTTGTCGGCATTTGTGCCTCTGCAAAAGTTGTGAGTCACAGCTCGATTCATGTCCAATCTGCAACTCCGTCAAGAATGCGAGTCTTCAAATCTTCATGTCATGATGGATTAGATGAAATTTGATCCACTGCTAATCGTCCAGTAAGAAGAGCTATACGCGACTCTAAAATTCCGGAAATGATCGGTTTGTAGGAAACGTCTTAAGTGGGAATCGGTAACAAGTAAGCAGTAACTGTCCTGTATCGCTCTCTATTTATCTCTTTTCTTTTCTTCTGTTTTTATTAATTGGCGTGCATAATTGCAACATGTACTGTACGGATTATTATAACGTTTATTATTGGTAAAGAGATCGGTGGCTTTTACTTGAAAAGAATTGTCGTGCATGTTGGCCTATTCCTGGGGGGGGGGGGGGGGGGGGGATGAGTATGATATTAATAATATACTCGTAAATAGATCCTTTTGTTCAAAAAAAGAGAGAAAAATTACACTATTTCGATTCATTCGTAACTCGTGCTTTTCCTCGATGTAATTTGTTGTGGGGGTGGAGTAGAAAATATTACTCGTGTATGTATTACTTAATTTGAAAACATGTTTCAATTATAAAACATTATTTCCTTTTAAAAATAAAATAAAAATAATACATTATTATTTGGGGTGCGAAAAATAGTTGTGGAGATGGTGAATGCTATTGGTGCATTAAAGAATCAAGATGGAGGGATGGTGGGGTAGGAAGAAAGAGATCGTGGGTATTCATGGTGTGTATACCGTGAGGACCGAGGCTGCTTTTTCTTGCGGTTTCGTCCTCTTGCTATTTATTATTATGTGATACGTACAATTGTATATTTCTTATGGTCTACTTGATATCATGTATTATATAACTGTACGATTTCAATTGTCGCTGGCGGGGTTGAAGTTTCAAAATCGTGATTCCATCTGTATACGACGCTGTTGCTAATGCGTGTAAATTAAGAGCAAATGAAGTCCACTTTCGATTGCCCTTTCCCGACATTGCGTGGATGATCAAATGGTGAAATGAATCAACAGTTTTGACGGGCACGTGGCAAGACTTGTGGTACGAGTTTTAAAATTAAAACTCGTCCCATCCTCAATACTATTTTGGTTGATTTCGATTAATGGGGCTGTCGAATTTTTAGCATTGTGTTGGTCTCTTGAAAAGTGGATGATGGTTAAGATGTTTACTAGTTACCCCCTAAGGCCGCCCTAATTTGATTTTTAGGATGGCTAGAAGAAATTCTTAATTGGGTCTCAAAATATTTTATTTTTAATTAATTCCCATCAGCTATTTTATAAGCAAAAGCTTTTTTGATTTATCTTATTCTTTTATAAAATGTTAGTCAGGAGCTAATTTTTTATTATTATTGATTAAGTGTCTTTTTTTCAGTGTTTGAAGTTTTGAATTATATACTTCAATGAAGATATTTATCTTTCAATATAATAAAAAAATAGCTTTTATATTTGATGAAAATCTGAGTAGATAAAACATCAAATATCATAAAAATAAAATAAAATTGAGGGTTAATAGTACGCAATTTTTTTTTTTTTAAAAGTGTTTTTTTGAGTGCGAATTTTGAAAAATTTAAGTGAAATTGAAAAAATAAAACCCTTGATAAGATGCAGGTTTTGCTGAGTAAATTTTAAACGTTCAAACAAAACAAATTGGGGCCTTTGGCTAGGCAATCTTCGAAATGGTGAAAATGATTAATTGATGGTAGTAATAGCCTAAAATTATGGGATTACTTGCTTAGGGGAAATCAAGTGATTTAATCCTTCAAAATGCATGTGATTTGGAATGTGGGTACGGTTTAATTTGTTCGTGCTATCAGCAATAGCGCGCGCGGTCCCAGCATTGTCATTTGTGAGTCCATTGAACAGAGCATTGCTGCTCATATAGAGATAAATAGTATTTTCCTTGATTCTCGGGGACAGATGCAACTTTGCTCAAGGGTACAAAAGCGTTGAAAAGGTCGTACAAAGTCTGGTAATTACAGATACGTCAACGTATTTGATTTTCTCTTCCTATTTCTCTCTATCATATCTAGCCGTTTCCTTTCTTTTTTTAGGGTGCCAACTGTTTAATGGATGAAGGTCGCAGGGCAGTGGAGAAGAAATACAAACAAACTGGCGTTCTAACGAGCGGGGTTTGTTATGTGCCTGATGCTCTTAAATTTAAAAGTTTGAGCATTTGATAAAATGTAGTAGTGGAGATGTGGGTAGGTTTGTTGTATCAGTGCCAAAGTGGTGGGGCGTAGGTAGTAAATGTGGGTCGGCTTTGGTATAGCTATTGATTCGACTATGAGTTTAATTTTGTGGGTAAAATATTTGGAACGAAAGGTGAGATTGTGTTGACTAAACTTCTTCAACTTCAAGGTGAGTGTGCAGGAAGGATCTTTATAACTTTTATGAAAGTGAGGGGTCAGGGGAGGGAGGAGATAATAATAAAAACAGAAAATTAGTGTTTGCGACAAATGAATGATGCAATGGAGACGACTTGAGGTGTTAGATTGGGGTGGGAGGACGGGAACCGGCCCACCACACGACTCGGGCGGGGGGTATCGTAACGCCACCGACACTTTAATTTTCTTTTGAAGTCTTCGGTTCTTGGTTTTGGTGGAGCAGATGGTCGGATGCCATATGAGTACGACTATGATTGATGATGACCTCTTTAAAATTTATTCACAAAACTGGACCATAATATAGATAAAAAGGACGGAAGCTAGTGTTTTTATCTCTACCATGTGTTGTCGCCTTTCATTTCCTATGTTCTATATATTCTACCATATATTACCGCACCGCATCTTCTTCTTCTTTTTTTTTTTTTTTCTCTCTCAACATCTCTTGCTGGCTAAGTTATAAATATGGCATCAGATGCCCCTTGGAAAAATCCACGCACCACAATACGAAAGTGCTTAAAAAGTCATAACTTGTGGTCTTGGTGGGTGAGATATATCATATATATGAAGAAGGAAGGCAGGCACAGCGCACAGGCAGGCAAGCAAACAAACAAAGGAACAGTGTGCCTTATTTATACTATACGGATGGCTTAATTGGCGCGTTGCACTGTTCGTCTTTGCTCATGATATCACATGGGAAAGGGAGATTTCGATATGACTATTCCATATTGACTATTCGAATCTGTGGGTCCTCTCCTCTCTCTTACTTAATCAGACGTTTCAGAAAAATAGTTAGTTCCCATTGAATGCTTCCAAATGGCAAAGTAGGTTTTTTTATCCACTGGCTACCCCCCACCACCCTCTTGCCCTTTATTATTTTTTATTTGTTTATGGGTTTTGGTGTGACTTGTTTTGATGGAGTGGATTCAGACTGCCTGGCCAAGTTGCCGATTCCCTAGTAGGCATCATCAGCATAAGAAAGTGAAAGAGAAATGTAGCATCCTTATCATCTCCATTTTTTTCTGCTGACAAATGAAATGAACGCGTACGTGATTCTTGATGAAATAAGGTAAAATTTTATTTGCAATTTTAAGTTCAAGAATTAATGCACCATTCATTTCCTCCAAATCCCAGAAGACAGTAAGCTCAACAAACACAACCGATGGCAATATGTCACCAATATAACTAGTTTGATATCAGTCTATATATATGATAGTACATCTGAAAAAAAATTATTAGAAAAGTTAGAATAAGTGTAGTCTAAAGGATTAATTAGACTTTTCCTAGGGCCTATTTGTGAGCATTGTTTGAAAATGTATTGTTGTTGACTTTGTTTAGCATACGTTACACACTGCACTACACTAAGTTTATATTATGTTATTATGTTGGAAGGATACATGAAACTTAGATTAGATCTGTGTGCGGGATTTCAATGGATTGGTTTAAATCGTGAAATTGAATCGAATCGTTGAGTTTGATTTGATTTGGTTTAATTTTTTAATAAGTTCGATTTGATTTATATTTAAAAAAAATTTAAACCGATAGATTTTATTCGAATTATGGTTTAAGACTTTAAAAATCGATCTAAATCGAACCCGATTCTAAAATTAAAATTATTAATATTTATAATTCTTTTATGATATAAATATTCTCATTAAAAAATTATATAATCATCTTTATATAGTACATATAATTTTCAAAATTTTTAAATATGCATTAAAAAATTAAAATTACTTTATATGCATACATATATAATTAATTATTTTAATTTATTTAATGTATGTATATGTAAAACTTTAAACTAATCAACCCAAATCGAACCAAACCGATTATGTTTGGTTCGGTTCGGTTTGATAATTCGGAATAAACCGATTAAACTAAACTAAACTGAAATCGATTATATTTAGTTTGGTTTAAATTTAAGCATTAAACTAATTCAAACCGAACCCCTGGCCCCGAGATCCTCATTTAATATTTTATTTGTTCGAAATGTGCTGAGTAGAAGCATCCAAAAGATAATACATGTAATGCATTGCTCTTCTTAGAATTGTACACTTTTAGGACTCTTTTGGCATGCAAGATTGGATAGGATTAGATTAAATATAGTCTAAATTCTATGTTTGGGTCTGAGGTGAGATGAGATAAAAATAATCTCACTTGATTTTTTTTATCCCCTTCTAATGAAATAAAATAATCATAACCAAAATGATGAGATTATTTTATCCCACCATTCTTTTTCTTCTTCTTTTTTTTTTCACTGCATTTTGCTCATCTTTTTCTTCGCGTCTCCTCTTCTTTCTCTAACCACTATCGCAAAATTGCAATTTCATAAAATACGTGTTTTTTTTATTTTTTTATGTGATTTAATTTTTTTAATTTAATTACTTTTCGTTTCAATTTCATAGCAGCAAATACATTATTACTCTATTTTTAATCTTTTTCTGCCATATCCAATCCAATTTAATTTCATCTCATAAAAATAATCCTGGCCAATCAAACGAGCCTTCGTATCCATGTGTACAACCATATAATTTATTCCCATGCACCCCGCCTCAACACACATACATACCATACTAGATCACACTTCAAAATACAAAGAGTCTTGCCATTACTAATTAGAAAAAGGGAATAGGGGGGATGTCCTTTTCATGCATTAAATATATATAGAGGAATTGATCTCTTATTGAGACACCGCTTTCAAATTTCTTTTTGATTGGGATGGTCTGTTTCGCCAAATTTTTTATTTTACGAACCAAAATCAATGAGATGGGCATCACAGCTTGTTGTTCAATATTAATAAATGAAATTGGAGGATGCAACATGGCCTTTGGAGGTGGGAATCATGCATCAAGTACAATTATTAGATCAGAGGTGATGGATGAAAGGGCGGGTTGAAACATATGAGCCCTCTTACCCATCACCTTCCCTGCTTTAATTTGGTTCATCCAATGCTCTCATCTATTGTCTTTCTCTCTGTCAACGGCGTGCTTTGTGGTCACATGTGGCTGCTGGCATCTTTTCTGGAGCTCCTGCATGCTTCAAGTAATTGGAGGACCCAATTACTCAATCCAAAGAGAATAGGGAATCTTAAGCTAAGTCACGATATATATGTTTTCCCAAACATCTTTTTTCCCACCCTTCTTCTTGGAATCTACCATTGATTTGAAGCAAGCATATAGAGACTCATTTTGGAATCAATCAAGTGGATTTTGATGGCCAAATACTTGTAAATTATTTATTTATTTGAAAGGTGGTAGCAGTAGAACTTGAGATTTTATTTTATGAGAGAGACCGAGGATTGATAGATGGATTGATGCCTAGCTAGAACTCATCAGAAGCATATGGCATCCACGCCATCTATTACATAAATAAATAAATATATATTAAAAGAAGCAATTAAACACAATTGTTGGGAATTCAATCTTATGAATGGATTGATCCTACTGTCTAGCTTTATTTATTGGTGATAAATATAATTTAATTAGTAGGCTTGCCCTTGATGGTTTTTAGTCCGGCCTTCTCATTTATTGAAGATGCTAAAGCTAAGTTTGGCAAAGAACAAGGACAATGCACTACAAGAAAAGTGTGTCATCCTTATTCTGCTGTATACCCATCATTGATTCTCAATGGCGACAAATAAAGTTTTTCATCACTAACTATAAAATTTTGCAACGAATGTTATATATCTTAGCAACGACATTCAAATCGTCACGGAAGAGTTGATGACACTTTATCGTTTGTTATTGTTTTTTTTTTATTTGCAACAAATAATTAGTTAGTCTATGAATATATTTGACAACAAATCACATTCGTCGAAAATTATAAATAAGTAATGACGAATCATTTTGTTATTAAAAACATTTGGCTACCAAAATAAGACCAATAACTCTAATAAGAAATTATTACTAATGACATTTACTAACAAATTTTTGATGCAAATGTTATTTAAAAACGAAAAGTTTTGTTGTCGTAAATATTTAAAGACAAAAAATTTGTCGTCATTTCCTATTAACCACAAAAAATGACTTAATCTAAAAATGTTATTTGTGACATAATAAATCATTTTATCAACGAAATTGGATTCGTCGCAAATAGTTCTGTCATTTAGGTATATTGGCCACGATTTATTTAATTTCGTCGCCAAATAGACCTTATAGTGATGAAAAAAAAAAATTGTTGCAGTAAATTTTGTCGCTAAAAATGCAGTTTTTTAGTGTTGGGAGGCTACGTGCATCTTGCCTGCTTGATGAGGTTACGTTACGGTGGATTGTTTGATAATATCACCAAAATTAAATGATGTTCATCATCTTCAATATATGAATGCCCTTAGTCTCAACGCATTATCATTTAGTCTATCATTTAGTCTCAAAGCATTATCATTTAGTCTTAATTATCACATATATATATATAGGTCATAATAATTAGAAGACGTGCTAATAAAGAGAAGCCCACTGCATCTATGGCTCAATTGACTGTTTCCTTCAATTCCCACTCGGACCTTGATAAGATGAACCATTTAAACCTTTCATTATTTATTTTCTTTTGTCACTTTCATTTGTATTAATTTGTGCTATAATTTATTTTATAAGATAAAAAAATACGTTATTGACAAAGAAAAGAAAAAGATATACAACAAATTAATCTCTAGTAAATATATATTGGATGGGTTCTAAAAGTGTTTGATCTCAAAAGAAAAACGTAATAAGCATTTCCACTAATGCTTGGGTTTTGGGTCTCTGGTCTTGGGATTATTTCTATTAGATGTACTGATTGAAGCTCAACCCATTTCGGTCCAAAAGCCTTACCCCCAACACAGGCACACACTCTTCATCTCGTATTCACATACATTCAGACTTTTATTCAATTCTGACTTCTTTATATCTTGAATTCAGAATTACAGACATTCTTTAGGGTGCAGAATGCAGTAGATGCAAACAATAAAAAATATTGAGATAAATAAAACTATCTAAATTGTGATGCATAGCCATTTATATGACCCCGTTTTGGTCAAAGAAGCGAAGAATTTGATTCTCGCTGGTCATAACAAATATTGCAGTGCCATGCCCAAGCCCAATAATTCCCTAACCCGTGTGATATATGAGATTAGAAATCACTTCCCCTAAAAGTTTTTACCGCTTATGAATATCAAAAGAACACAAATATTAACGTTTTCCCTGTTGTGCGGAATCGTGGTAAAGTATGAAAGAAAAATAAGACAACAAATTTAACGTGGTTCGGCAAATTGCCTACGTCCACGGGAGACAGTAAACTTGTATTATCAGAGAATACAAACTACACCCTTAGGTGAATCTTACAGATTAGATCTCTTAAATAGATCTCTCATAATAGAACTCCCTGACTCTCAGGAATTAATTTTGAAAAATGAAGTTAAGCTCTATTTATAGGTATAATCAGGGGTAATATCGTAATTATAAATATATTATTTTAATATATTTATATATTTAAAAAAGAAAAAACTTTCGGCGCATGCGCTGTCCACTGTTTGTGTGCATGCGCCTCTTTCGGCGCATGCGCTGTCCAATGTTGGCGTTGCCCACATGGGCGTAGTCCCCACAAATCTCCACCTCCACCTCATGTGGAACGGGACTCCTCTACACCTACAATCTCTCTACAGATAGCAAGCTTCCTTCAAAAGACTGTTGCTGCCTCCATTAGTGCCCTTAGGCACTCCGAGCTCGTGAGATGTTGATCAAGTCCAAACAATGTTGGAACTTGATCCCTGTAACCACCTTTGTAAGCATATCTGCGGGGTTATCTGCAGTCTTGATCTTTTGCAGAAGAATACTCCCTTCTTCTACTATTTCTCGAACAAAATGAAAACGAACATCAATATGCTTCGTTCGACTGTGATGAACTTGGTTCTTTGCCAAACAAATGGCACTCTGGCTGTCGCAGAAAACTTCAACATTCTTCTGCACAATTCCCAAGTCTTTAGTCAATCCATGAAGCCAAATTGCTTCCTTGAAAGCTTCCGTTACTGCCATGTACTCTGCCTCTGTAGTAGACAAAGCAACTGTTGACTGTAGTGTTGATCTCCAACTCACTGGTCCTCCTGCCATAGTGAAAACATAACCAGTAGTAGATCTGCGCTTGTCAAGATCTCCAGCATAGTCCGAATCCATATATCCGACTAGATGCTTACAACTCTTCGAATCTCTCTCGAACTTTAAACCAATATCCACAGTACCATGAATATACCGTAGAATCCACTTTACTGCTTGCCAGTGGCCCTTACCGGGGTTGTGCATGTAACGACTTACCATACTTACAACATGTGAAATGTCAGGTCTGGTACACACCATAGCATACATCAAGGCACCAACTGCATTTGCATATAGAATATTCTCCATTTGCTTCTTCTGATCCTCAGAATTGGGTGACATTGATGAACTTAGCTTGAAATGTGGTGCCAATGGTGTGTTGACAGGTTTTGTGTCATTGTCAATGCCAAAAGTTTGAAGAATTTTCCTCAAATACTGAGTCTGAGTCAAACAGATTTTGCCTTTGGCCCTGTCTCGAGTTATCTCCATCCCGAGAATTTTTCTGGCCTCCCAAGATCCTTCATTTCAAACTCTGAGCTCAATTGAGCCTTCAGCTTGTTGATCTCCACCTTGCTTTTAGATGCGATTAACATATCATCTACATATAAAAGCAAGTAGATAAATGTACCATCTTGAAGTTTGCGATAGTAGACACAATGATCAAACTGACTCCGAGTATATTTTTGCCCTTGGATGAAGCTGTCAAATCGCTTGTATCACTGTCTCGGTGACTGCTTCAGGCCATACAGTGACTTGCTCAACTTGCACGCCCAATTATCTTTTCCTGATACTTTGAATCCATCTGGTTGAGACATATATATCTCTTCTTCTAAATTACCGTGTAGAAAAGCAGTTTTGACATCGAGTTGGGCTAACTCGAGATCAAACTGTGCAACCAAAGCCAATAATATTCGAATTGACGAATGCTTAACAACTGGTGAAAATACCTCATTGTAGTCAATTCCTTCCCTCTGAGCGTAGCCTTTTGCTACCAGTCTGGCTTTGTATCAGATACCATCTGTGCTGGGAGAGCCTTCCTTCTTAGCGAAAACCCATTTGCAGCCAATTGGTTTCTTTCCTTTCGGAAGTGGAACCAACTTCCAAGTCTGATTCTGATGGAGTGATGTCATCTCCTCATTCATTGTCATTTTTCACTTATCACTTTCCATACTATGAATAGCATCTTTGTAATTGTATGGAATATCATCTCCGGTGACTGGAAATGCATATGCAACCATGTCAGTGTACCGAGCAGGTTTGCGGATTTCTCTTCGTGGTCGACTGGTGGCAATTGATTCTGGTTCTTGACTGATGTCTGGTCCTGGAGCCTCCACCTCAACTGAGATTTCCTCATCGTCTTCTTCAGGATGGTTGCATATCTCTGCTGACTTGCTAGGAGTTACTGGAATATCTAACTCCACCTGCTGAGGCAAATCTGGATCTCGATTTTCTTTATCAGAAACTGTGTGCTTTAACATCACAGATTCATCAAAAGTTACATCTCGACTTTTTACAATCGTCTTTGTCTCAGGGTTCCATAGTCGGAAAGCCTTAACTCCTTCACTAAAGCCCATGAAAATCGCTTTCTTGGACCTAGGATTCAGTTTGGATTCTTTCACATGGAAATATGCAGTGCATCCAAAAATGCGCAGAGAATCATAATCTGAAACGGGGTGTCCAGACCATACCTCATTGGGAGTTTTACCATCTAGTGCTGTTGCAGGAAGTCGATTGATGATATGAGAGGCATATGACAAAGCTTCAGCCCAAAATGCCTTGCTCAGTCCAGAATGAGATAACATGCAGCGAACTTTATCTACCAAAGTACGATTCATGCGTTCAGCAACACCGTTTTGTTGTGGCGTGCCTGGGACTATGAAATGTCTGACAATCCCTTCATTCTCACAAAATTTCTGAAATGGGTCTGAGTTGTATTCTCCTCCATTATCAGATCTGAGTCTCTTAATCTTCCTTCCCGTTTGGGTTTCTACCATTTTCTTCCATATAAGAAAGATATCTAGCACTTCATCTTTATGCTTCATGGTATAAACCCAAACATAGCGTGAGAAATCATCAATGAAAGTAACAAACCAACGTTTACCGCCCAATGAAGCATTTTGAGAGGGTCCCCAGACGTCGGTATGAACATAATCTAATGTTCCTTTTGTGCGGTAGATGGCAGTTCCAAACTTGACTCTCGTATGCTTGCCTAAGATACAGTGCTCGCAGAAGTCAAGTTTCCCGATTTTTGCACCTTTCAGAGAACCGTGCTTTATCAAGGTTTGAAGAGCCTTATCTCCAACATGTCCGAGCCGCATGTGCCAAAGTCGAGAAGTGTCCGATGAAACATCATTAGAATTGGTGCAAGCTGAGACACTTCCGATTACTGTGTGTCCGTCAAGGAAATAAAGATTTCCTTTCTGAGTACCCTTCATGGCCAAGAGTGCTCCACGTACAACCTTTAGGACTCCACCTTCAATGGTTACCTTGTAACCGCTGGAATCAAGGACTCCTAAGGATATCAGATTTTTCTTCAGATCTGGAACATATCTGACGTCCGTGAGCCGTCTTGTTGTACCGTCATGCATCTTAAGGCGTATAGTTCCAATACCTTTTGTGTGGCAGGTATTGTTGTTGCCCATGACCACGACTCCTCCATCGAACTCATCCAATTTTGAGAACCAATGGCGATTCAGACACATATGATAGGAACATTCGGAATCTAAAATCCATCTATCAGACTGAATGTCTATAGATGAAACTGAGAATGCAGAATCTTCTTCAGCCTTCTGTGCCACATTTGCATCTGTCTTGCCCTTATTTGGACAATCTTTCTTCCAGTGCCCCTTTTGGTGACAATAGGCACATTCATCCTTTGCAAGACGTTGACGTGATGAAGGTCCTTTTGACTTTGAGCGAGATCGGCCTCGCCCACTAGATCTATCAGATTTGTTGTTAGTCCTGCCTCTGGATACTGTCAAGGCTGCTGGTGATGCTTCCTTGTGATCACGTTGGTCCTTCCTTCGATACTCGTTGTTCACCAAAGCATTTGAAACATCACTGAATTTAACACTCATGGTTTAGTGAATAAAGTCAGTAACAATTAGGCCGGACTCTTGAGTTATACATTCACTTAAACTATAACTCTGAGTTCAGACGCACATTCAAACTAGAATCTTTCCTTAGAATTAATTCTAACTTGAATGTACAAATATATTAAGTCAAATTTCTAACATATGGACTACCCAACATGGCAAGAAAAGAAAGTAGGAAAAGCTGGGATTAATTTAAAATAAACAAACTTATTGCTAAGAGATCATTAATTCAAAGAACTTATTAGAAAGGAGCTCGGTCAACAAAGCTCTTGAAAGGAGCTCCTAAAGAAACGCGTGCTAAATTGTAAGAGCTAGATGTCAAAGGCGCGCAACAGGAGAAGCCGGAAGGAGATAAAAAGTAAGTGGGAATGCATATAGGAGTTGCAAGAATTCATGAATGTTGTTGGTTGATGCCAACCATACAAAACGACTCCTTTGCTTGACTAAACTTCCAATTCCCAGAAAGTCAAAGATATACCTAGTTAGTCTACGAGTCTCTAATACCTATAAATACCTTTAACTCCCAACCAGATGAAAGGTAAAACATACTCTCCTAGCGCTATGAAGTACCTGATCTACATTTTATTAATTATCAACTTAAGCACTTGAGAAGAGTCTTTGACTGATATCGGGTGGAGGTGATGGTAATGTTTATAGGTTGAGTTGTATCGCAATTACATACATCCTTAGCTTTGGATACAAGCACCCTGTGTCGTATGGGCATTTGTGTGCTTAAATTTGGGGTTTATGTGCGAACTTTGTCAAAGACTCTTAGACAAAGTTGATCTCCCAAAGACCTGCGGCCACTGCTCATTTTTTGAGCGTGGTCAGTCGGTTTTCTTGAGTGAGTGTGTGAGGTTTGTGTGTGACTATTAACAAAAAAAAAAAAAAAAAGTTGATCTCCCAAATTCATCGTATCCAACATTTCATGTAAAGCCATTTACAATCAAGTTCACATTCCATATTAATGTTCAGTAAGGTATTAGGCATGTTGTTCTTTAATTTCTTAAAGAAATAGAAAGGGGAATGTAATAACATTGATCGGTCCACTTGCAGGGGAGAGAGTGGAAGGTTATTCCAAAAGAAAATAATAGACCTTGCTGATTAAATTAAAGGCCTATCTTTCTTTTCCTTGGATTATTATTTGACTAAAATTAACTATGCAAGGCGTTAATAGGAAAGATAATAAACATATTTTTTCTGGCTCTTTGATTCATAGGAATGCCGAGAAAAGAAGAAAAATAAGACTAAAAATCTTAAATTCTATTGACATCTTCCCAATTACTCGTACGATGGCCTTAAATAGGCAAAACTCATGAAATTTTCTAAATAGATTCAAATACAAAAATAGTAATAACTAGACTTCAAAACAAATTCCAATACGAATTTTTTAATTCAACAAAAATACTAATTTTTTAATTCAATAAAATATTAACCAATGCACACAAGGGCTAAATCAGGTGTTTTTAAGCCAAAAGTTTTCATGTCTACAACTGAACCTTCCTCTCTTAAAGAAGCACTCCAAAGCACTCCAAAACACTTAGTGGAAGGATGCCATGACAAATGAATATCTTGCTCTTCTTAGAAGCAATACATGGTCCTTAGTTGATTTGCCACCTGACAGAACGATTATAGGTTGTAAGTGGGTATTCAAGGTGAAAGAAAATGCTGATGGAAGTATTTCCAAATACAAAGCTAGATTAGTTGCAAAAGGTTTTAGCCAAGTTCTTGGATTTGAGTGAAGAGGTGTACATGTTTCAACCTTCTGGGTTTGAAGACCCAAAATCTCTTCATTTGGTGTGAAGATTGCACAAGGCTTTATATGGACTTAAGCAGGCTCCTCGTGCCTGGTATGAGAAGTTGAGATTAGCATTGTTTAAGCTTGGTTTTTCAGCCTCGAAATCAGATACTTCTTTATTCATCAGGTTTAATGCTTCTTAGACTATGTTTGTTTTAGTATATGTGGATGATATCCTCATAACTGGTGATTGTTCAGCTGCTATTAGTGAACTTATTGCTCAGCTTCATAAAAGTTTCTCCTTGAAAGATTTGTGTGATCTTAATTATTTTTTAGGCATTCAAGTGCAATTTAGATCTGATGGTTTGTTTCTTTCCCACAAGAAGTATATTACAGACTTGCTTTGTAAAACGTAAATGCAATTTGCAAATCCTATTGCCTCTCCTATGGCTACTGGTGATAAGTTACTTTCCTTTGGTAATGACCCTGTTACTGATCCTCAGCTTTATAGAAGTGTTGTTGGAAGCACTTCAATTTGTGACTATTACAAGACCAGAGCTTGCATATCTTGTTAATCGTCTGTGCCAGTTTATGCATCAACCTTTACAGTCTCATTGGATGGCTGTTAAGCGGATTTTGAGGCACTTAAAAGGGAACAATGGACTTTGGTTTACATTTTCAGAAATCTTCTCAGCTGGATATTACTGGGTTTTGTGATGCTGATTGGGCATGTGATCCGAGAGATAGGCGTTCTACTTCAGGTTTTGGTATTTTCTTTGGTTGTAATTGGTGTCTTGGGCATCTAAGAAGCAACCAATTGTCTCCAGGAGCTCCTCTGAAGCAGAGTATCGCAGTCTAGCAAACATGACTGCTGAGATTTTATGGATTAATTCTTTGTTGGCTGAATTGCATCATTCTCAGTCTAGGCCTCCTCTTTTGTTTTGTGATAATGCAAGCACTGTTCTTATGTCTGCAAATCCTTTGTTTCATGCTAGAACAAAACATATTGAGATTGATCTCCACTTTGTGAGAGAAAAGCTTCTTCAAAAACAGATTTTTCTATGTCATATTCCTTCCCAAGAACACACAGCTGATGTGTTTAGTAAAGAATTGAGTGGTACTCGATTTTTACAGTTGAGGGATAAGCTTTGAGTTGAATCTCTTTCATCTCTCAGCTTAGAGGGGGAATATTAGGATATATATGTGTTTAACTATAGTTAGTTAATCACTACTATAGTAAGTTTTATGTTGTTATGTTACAGCTGCTTTATATATATGAGTTGTATAGAAATGTTGTGGCTAATGATAAATTGATTCAGAGCATATCAGATTGCTCTTTCTTTTCTCCGTTCTTCTCCTCTTTCTCTCAATTTAACTTCAATCCGCATTCTATCTAGCTACTTTCTTTTAATTATTTACTATTTACTCGCAGCAGATGGATTGACCAGCCGTAAGTGCGTACGTACTAATTAAAGAATCCAATTGTTGGTGTTAAACCAAGTCCACGAGAAACTAAAAGTAACTTTAAATCAAATGGGTGAAAAAGAAGAGGTGCAGAGGACGCGTACGTGTGCAACCACAAAGACATATCGAACAATATCCAAAGTGCGTTGGGCCGTCATTTTACCAACCCTCCCAAGCTGCTTCTGCTGCTTAACGCAAGAACTTACTACGTGCATACAATTTTCCTTTTTCTAAATATCAAATAAAATAAAATAAAATTGGTGCATATATATCTAAATATCAAATCAGGGAATTAGACGAAGGAGGTGTGCGTGCGCAACGTATCCTCTTATTCTGAAAACAAAAACCTCTTCATTCCACGTGTATGACTCTTATACTTGCTTAATAATTGAAATTGTGTGTTGTTTTATTCAAAAGGAACTTCTACTTTGTCAATAAATAAAACAAAAGCATTCAAGACGATGACCCCATGCCAATCAATCGCTATGCTTCATTCTTACTAGACAATACAGAATTAATGTTGCATCTGTTGTGCGGAATCGGGGTAAAGTATGAAAAAAAAACAAGACAACAGATTTAACGTGGTTCGGCAAATTGCCTACATCCACGGGAGACAACAAACTTGTATTATCAGAGAATACAAAGTACACCCTTAGGTGAGACTTACAGATTAAATCTCTTAAGTAGATCTTACAGAATAGAACTCTCTAACTCTCAGGAATGAATTTTGAATACTGAAGTTGAGCTCTATTTATAGGTGTATTCGGGGGCAATATCGTAATTATAAATATATTATTAATATAATATATTTATATTTTAAAAATAAAACAATCGGCGCGTGTGATTCGTTTGGCGCATGCACTGTTCTTTCGGCGCATGAGATTCGTTCAGCGCCTCTTGTCCCATGCGCCATGCGCCATATTTGTTTGACCACCCACATGGGCGTGGTCCCCTCAGCATCCTTACCTTGATAGCTAGGGGTTGAAAATTTTAAGGAGAAAAAACAAAAAATAATTAAAGATAAGGAAGAACATGATTTTGATTAGAACGAAGAGGCTGTGAAGGGTGTCATGCATCAATTGTCCTTGCAGAATAAACGCTGAAATTGTAATGAAAATTAACTAATTGATTTAACTCTTTTATTTATTTTTTTGTTGTAATTTAGCCAGTAAACTGGCTTGATTTGGATAATCTCTACGTACCTTTTAGTTCTAATGATCTCTTTTACCTCCTTTTGAGGACCCTTAATTTTCTTTACAACAGATCTAAAATGTATAACGTGATGATTTTAATTCAGAACGTTCGAATATTTCAAATTAAACCAACCGGTTCATACTAGCTAGCTAAGCTACGTACGTACCACCATATATTATTTGAATTTTGAAGGTTATAACTAAATGAATCATCATGTTAATGTATTAAAATTAATGCAACCTAAACTCGCAGTAAATATCAACACAAGGAAAAAAATTAAAAATTGCACTATTTTTCTCAGTTAAAGGATGACCTCTGAGTTTCCAAATGTCATCTTCCAGATTCTCATGTTGAAGAGGGAAGCAATTCCGTACGTGTTACATTGGGCATTGAAGATAAGAGTTCAGATTTTAGTTTCAGTAAAAGTACACACCACCAACAACAGCACTGGTTTATTCTCTCTTTCAGGCTCCTCTCTAAATGGTGCATCATCTAGCTAGCTAGCCCCAAAAACAAAACTAATTTTCTAAGACCCCATATGGCTTTAAATAATTAGTAACCTTGTTGATTCATTTGTATCTTTTTCATATTAGAATCAAAAGATATTTTCAATTTGTTAATAAAATAATAATCGGTACTTGTTAATTAATATTAATGTTTAATTCACAAGACAAGCCTGCCCTAACTTTTCAGCTGACCATGGGCCACTCTGTTTCGATCGGTTATTGATGAATGCAAAGCTATTGGTGGAGCACTTTGGAACATTCAAAGGAGGTCGATTGTTGTGATTTTTCGCTTGGAAAGAAAGCTGTCCAAAATGCTTTTGCGTTGGAGGAAAATATAAACATTTCATTGATAAAATAATCATTATTCTGACCCCACTCCTGTGTTATATATAAACCCCCACTTGTTGTAGCAAGCCGATCGAGGACTACTACTACTACTACTACAAAGCTTAAATTTCCTTAATTCCTTTTACTTGTGTTTCTCTATTAGTTGGCTCTTCCACGTACGAATACGATCAAACAACTTAACCTTCGTGGGGGTTCAGTTCAGGGTCGCAAGACATGGCAGCCAAGGAAGTTGACTTATTAAAGGTGCCACGATCTGATAATTAATACTCCCTACCTCCTCTTTCGTCGGTACAATGTATATTTCAAATTTCGTGCATGTTTCTCCCGTCTTTTGGATTTGGTCCCCTTCTTCTTTCTTTTCTTTACTGATAAGGAAGGTAGTAAGTCTGAGACTGAGACAAAGTTGCCTTTCACTTTCTTCCAGAAAGTTGAATTGAAGGTCTCCGTGAATTGCTGCGATGGTTGCAAGCGGAAAGTCAAGAAGCTGTTACAAAGTGTTGAAGGTACCACCTTGTTAATTCCTTATGGGAAATGTTATTTTACCTTTAAAAAAAAAAAACTGCTTGGTGCATTAAATTATTTTTTTCGTGTTCATTAAATTATTTTTTTACATATAATTACATTTTTTTCTTTCTTTTATAGTTAAATTATCATTTTTCATTATATAATTATTATGCCTTGCATTAATTTCTCCTACGTAGTCAAATATTATTCCATCATCCGCTATATAAACATTTTTTTTTCATGTGAAGGTGTTCTGAAAACAGAAATAGACCCTTCCCTGCCCAAAGTGACCGTCCTTGGCAATGTTGATCCAAAAATTCTCATCAAGAAGTTAGTAAAGGCTGGAAAGCAAGCGGAAATCTGGACAGCTAATGCTGCAAATCCGAAACAAGAAAAAGAGAAGAAGCTGGAAGAAGAAGGGGTTAAGGGGAATGAAAAAGAAAAGAATAAAGATGGAAATATTGGTGGAAAGAAATCCGACTGTTGTGACCAAGCCAAATGCTCAAAATCTAGCTGCACTTCTGATAAGACGGTTAGAGATGAAGTGATTAAAAGTGGGGATACTTGTAATAATCAGGCAGAGAGCAGGGGTAAAGCTAGTATTCCACAACAAAATGTGATTAAACCCGATCTTCCTCATGCTTCTGATCAATCAAGTAATTACACCATACAGCCGGGCGTGGTGCATGAAGCTGCAGGTAATGTCATGCCCTACACGCAGTACTGTTACATTGTGGAGCCTCCTAGGATCGCTGTGCCACATTACGCTGTAGCTTCCTTTGTGCCACCTCCTCCTATGTACTACGGTGGCAGAGATCACCATTACTTCTACGAAAGCCCAAGCCCGATATCTCAGCCACCGTTGCAATTGCAGCCTCCAGTGCCAAGGGTCGGAGATTATTTCAGTGACGAGAATACAGTGGGATGTCATGTGATGTGAGTTAATTAATTATGAACTCAATCGAGATCTTTACACAGCTGCTAATTAAGATTTAAGAGTTTAAAGAGCAAGAAGCAGGGTAATTCCGCAGAGTTTTGCTTGGTATCAAGGTAGGATGGTGGTTCATTCCAAGGGGTAACTGGTTGATTTCTGTATGGAATACTCGTAGTGAGTTTTTCTTCCTCTTTTTTTTTTCTTTCTCCGTGCAAGTAAAATTTGTGACCTTTGCCAGTTGGTTGAAATTAATTAAAAAATATATATTTTTATTTTTGTCTACATTTACATTTTCTTTCTATATAGTTTCTCAATTGATGAATTTCATCTTTGCTTGAATGAACTAAATGTTGCTATGGCAAATGAATATCATATGGAAAAAGAATTTGTCTTTTACACATTGAAGGTAAGGGCATGAATTGGTGGAAACTCTTCAACCCCTCCTAATAAGAATACCCATACACAAAAAAGATTTAGAAAAACACACATATTTCCTGGTTCCATTAAACCATATAGGAATTTCTCAAACCACATACATGTTTCACAAAAAATCTTATGATCTTTAAAAAGTGTACATATACTAAAGTTAACTCAATTTAACTTTGCTCACTATAAAGATTATTATCATTATTATTTTTTTAAAAGCAGAGCCCCTTCTACAGCTCTTGTTGTAGATTTGGGTCATGATAATAAAAACTACTGTTGGGACTGCCTTGAATTACTTGAGATTTGTGCATCTCAATAATGATAAAATTCATATATGTCACTGTTATAGTCACTTGTATGTTTTCCTTCCTTATTTTTAAACTTGGGGGTTATAATGTGTTTGTCATGTTTAATTAGAGGCAGCTCATATCAAGCCTAATTAGTCAAATTGCTATTTACTTTTTTTTTTTTTGAAAGGTATATTTGACGAGGATTTGATTGTTTTGGACTTAATGAGTGAAGGAATGTAACTTTGGTGCTTGGGTGATGAATGAATCGTACATGTTAATTAGATGGGCAGACGAGACTCTACTTTGTTTTGGCGCCCACAATCAAAATTTGTATTTATGTCTTCTAATACGGCTATCTAGCTTTTTCTAGATGGAGTTCGTGAGATTAAAGTGGTGATTCCATCAAGTATACATATATATGTATTTTTTTCTTTTTTAATCTTTCCTCATATGCTTGTTCAGTTTATTGCTACTTTCATTGATCGATGTGGTCAAAGGGAGTTCCCCAAGGAATCCATTCCCAGTAGCTAAGTGAATGAAGGTGGTTAATGAGTTGAACTAAACCGTAGGTTTTTGATAGAATTAAATTATCAAAGCATCTTTTGACCAAAAAAAAAAAATCAAAGCATCTCACTCGCTTTCCCTGGACCCTCCACCAGCTGACTAGTGGTGGCAGCAAAATTCATTTCTAAGGTGCTGACGATAAAAAAATATATATATTATTTTTGAAAACTTGTATTATGCCGGATTTTTTTTTGTTAAGAAAAAAAATAAAGGGTTGTAGGGGTAAATCCGTAAAATTTAGGATGTTGAAGGATAGCACAAAATGGCGGGAGGTGGGTTTCCAGTTATGACTCCCTCTTTCCCTCGGTTCTTAACGGTTTCGGGGGCTAGGGTTTCTACTCCCATTTTCTGTCTCTGTTAAACTTGAGTAACATTATTTGCCCTGAATTTATTTCTTTTTATTGATTTTTTTTTTCATTAATCTTATTATTATTATTATTATTATTATTTTTTGTATTCGTTATTCTAAATTCATGGAAGAAATTGACGATTCTTTTAATCGGCAACGAGCGGATGTTTTCATGCCCATTTCGACTCGGAAGAAGCGAAGAACCATTGGAAAAACAGGATTCTTCTATCTCAGATCCCTTGCAGCACCTCTGATCTCTTCAACCACCAACTCTCCTTCTAAATCCGTTTGTCTGATGTCCGATCGTCTCTACTCAATTGGCCGGGACTACCGCTACTGCAATTTTGTCTTCGACGACCGACAAGTTAGTAAGAAGCATTGCCAGATTTTTCTTGATGGATCGGAGCGCAAGATTTTCATTTTAGATGGTTTTTTCTTGCCCTTCAGTTCTGATTTGAATAAGCTAAGGAGCTATTTTCGAACGCGATTGGAAGGTAAAGAAGCCCAGGTTGGAGTTGAGGTTAGACCTTCTGTAAATGGAGTTTTTGTTAATGGCTTTCGGCTTGGGAAGGGTGCACTCATGGAGTTGTCTACTGGGGACGAGGTTTCCTTTGTTTGTGGTAACGAATTGGACCCAAGTTTTAGGTCTAAGATTGGGTTTGTCCTTGAAAGAGTTGTTTTTGTAGAGGAAGTTTTAGGGCTTAATGAGATTGCGTTTCGTCATTGTTTCCTAGAGGCAAAAGCCAAGATATCAAGTTTAGAAGGACAAGGAAGAATAAGGAAAGAAAAGCTTCTCTCTCTAAATGACTATGGGATTGATAAGAATTTTAGATTCTGTAGTTCTGATTGTGAAAATTTGATTGCACGAGCAGGTTTTCTATTGGAGCAATGTAGAAGTATATTGCATAGTATGGACCCTATATCTTACATACGAAGAGAAGTGAATTTGAATAGGAAAAATGAAATCTCCAGGACTCGAAATGAGCGTTCTCTTATGAATGAAGAAAACAAGCTTTCAGAAAGGGTGATAAAGGAGAACACAAATGTACATACCTCAGTTTTAGCTTCAGAAGTACACCATACACATGCTCTTGTTAGTGTTCCTAATCATCATTTTCAGAAAAATAATTTTACAGGAACTTCTGACGAGAATGGTGAGGAAGATTGTCTAAAGAAGGGTCTTCCATTGAATTTTACCAGGAAATTTGATCAAACTGATAGTTTGCACAATAAGACAGATTTGTGCAAATTGTGCTCTACTTCCGGGAAGAAGTTCTATCTAAATCGACTTGACTTTATGGACCATAGTTCAGTGGATCAAGAAAGGGTTGTTTCCTTGCCAGAGCTTCTTTATCCTGTAGAATGCTTGTTGCGCATGTTCATTGCAACATTTACAAGTGATATTTCATGGTATTTTTATTTATTATTCATCCTTCTATTTTTATCCTAGGCACGTGTGTCCATTCATGATAATCTACTTCTGCAAGTTTGATTTAAATGATACATTGATATTAAAACTGTTGGACCGCATTTTTGGATGTTCATACTTTGTTGATTGCCCATACTAAGCCCCCTTTTTTTATGTTCTTTTCCTTTTTTTTTTTTGGTTCTGAACCACTGGAACCTAATATTCATAGCATCAATGTTTGAGAAGAAATTTCTGCGTCCTATCTTATGTAGAGCTTTTTGAAGTGCTCTGTTGTATAAATGCATCTTCTTTCCTTTTTCTTTTATTTTTTTCTTCTCCTTATTTATTAGTTTTGAAATATGAGCCTCTTTTTTATGCTATCTTTTACTCCTTTGAAATGAGAAACTTCCCACTGTTTTTGTTATCCATGGCATGTTTGATCATGTTCTATTTAGATCATGCTAACTAGCATTTACATTTTTTTTTTCCATTACTTGTTATTTTTATTTCCCAATGCTTTCTAAAATTGGCAGGTTTTTGTCGTACTGTGGGATTCCCAGCAGTCTACCAGTAACTATTGCATGCCATGACACTGAGAGATGTTGGAGTCCAAGCCCTGATAAAAGAACCTCAAAACCTTATACAGATTATCCTAATTTAGTGGTCGTGTGAGTAATGTCAATCTTTACATTAATGATCATTCAGCCTTTTTTTAATTTTTGAAAACATGTTCATATTATTATTGCAGGTAACACTAACTGTGGTCTACCCTGTTTCTCATTATAGTTATCCCCCATTTCCAGATGTTGTAGCCTTTGGCAAAGACCACAAGAAACAAGGTGTTGCATGCCATCATCCGAAATTGCTGGTTTTGCAGAAAAAGGACAGCATTCGTGTTATTATTACTTCTGCAAATTTAGTCTCAAAGCAGGTGATAATTCATTATATGTTGGTTATGCTTCATCTGTAGACGGTTATATTGCATGAGCCATACAATGAACTCTTTAAGAGAGGATTAAGTGTTCTAACAATTTTTTGAAAAGATTGGGGAAGTATGTTTTGCTTTCTCCTATTGTTATTTGGAAGTTAATCTCATTGTAGTTTTGTTTAGCGCAGAGAACATGTTTGAAGATTAAGTTACCTTAGTTTCTTTTCTATTTAATGGACACAAACAACTACAAGAACTGCAGCAAAGCAATGTTTATTATTTAATTAATTGAAGTTCTTCTTTATTCTTTTTTTTTCTCTTTTTATTAATTCCATTAATTTTCAGTAGCGGGCTCTTCCAAGGCTTGAAAGCCAAATTATGCTATCTTGTGCACTTTGTTGACGAGTTAAACTATCATCTACTGGGGTCAAAGGGTTGGGTGCACTCTCTGATGCATGCTCCACTGTAAACCGATTGAATGATGGAGTTTATTTAATATAATTTGAACACTTTCTCAGAATTGGTAGCTGAAGAAACTTGTCTATAAATGGAGTATAATGATTGAATGTAAGTGGATAATTAGAGTCCGCACACGGACCTAATTGGACATGTGAACTTTTTTCGATAAGTGAATGGTAAATTTGCCAATATCTAACAAATTTAGGTTTATTTCAATCTGACCGTAAACCTTTGTTCCACTTACAATTAGTTGATGCCATGTCAGTACCTAAAACTTGATATTGAATTTGCCAGAACTTAAACTCTTTATTTGTTGTTTTTCCGTTTTTAGTCACAACATTAATTAGATTTTCTTGCAAAACTTTTGCTAGCTGCATTATATTGTACCTCCACTTGTTTCTTGCAGACTTGCTTAATCCTACCTACCTTTTGATGATGGCTTTGGCAGTGGAATAATGTCACAAATACTGTATGGTGGCAAGATTTTCCTCTCAGAAGTTTGCCTGATTACTCATCTCTTTTTACCTCTACCAGTGTGGGGAAAACATTTGAATCTGATTTTGCTGCTCATCTGTCTGGATTTATGGCATCTCTCCTCATTGATGTACCCAGTCAGGCATACTGGATTGCAGAGTTGACCAAGTATGATTTTGGAGGGTCAGTTGGTCATCTGGTTGCTTCAGTCCCAGGAATGCATATGAGGCTGTCTACCTGTCCACTGAAACCAATGTATTTTCTCCCGGTAAGTGTTTTTATTTATGCAGGATGAGCTGACAAAACTGAGCCGTACAGGATGTGAATTATACCTTCTTAATCTGACTCTATTACGGGAAGGTTAGATGGAACCATAATAGTCTACAATAACATGTCTTGATTTAATAGATGGAAGTGACCCATTATTCCCACAAACTTATTTAGTTAGATGCTTCTTGCCTTCTTTTAGCATGTGGCTAGGGACACAAGTTGTTAGGTTCTGTTGCCACTTAATCCTGGGTGGCATCATCTTTAAGCCTAAGCACCACATGGCCAGCTTAAGTTGGGTGGTAGAACTTAGAAAAAAAGTAATTTATTTATAGAATTAATAGAAAGCTGAGAACAATGCATGGAAGTTGTTTTACGAGTAACAGTTATATACTTTAGGGGTTGTGAAAAGGCTTTGTTAAATCGAGCTATAAATATAATTTAACGGTTATATTGTCTTTTGGTTCAGCCCGAGTCTAGAAGGACAGCCTTCAAAGGAGGCACTGAAATCCTAATCTATACTGAACCCATGAAAGAAACAAACATTAGAGCTAGATGATCTTGCCACATCACTTGGCAGAAGTAAAGTTAGCAAACAGCACTGGTTGTTATTTCTATTTGGGGATGGACCATGGTTATCCCTCCACCCCCCCTTCTCCAAAAAAAAAAAAAAGAAAAAAAAAGAAAGAAAGAAAAAAGAATGTAAAAGATTTGTGCGAAAAGAAATAAAATATACAAACTACAATAGAAAGACGAAAAAAAGTTCATAATTGATGCCGAATTTAAGGAATATAAAATATTTGTTATAAATCAAGAATGAAAATTGAAAAGAAAAGCAGGATTAGATTATGGACGCTATTGGTCTGAAAAAAAAATCACTCTACAGATTGTTGAATGGTGGAACAAGGTCTTATAGTTGATCTTATCTAGCAAATTTAAAATGAATGATTTTTTGTTGATATAAATAATATTAAAGAAGGACAACTTAATAAAGTAGAGCTCTCATTTTGAATGTGTTCATGATATTATGATTAGTATGCATGTGGTGGATGGATTTTGTTATTCCTCTTTTCAAATGATATTTTTTAGAAACAAATCATTAAAATGTATTCTCTCAAAAAAAGAAATCATTAAAATGTAGGTCAGGATTGTGTTTATTAAAATATGTTGGAGTTCTGTTTATGCATCATTACTTTCCTAAATCAGTATATGACCACTTCACCACAGTAGAATCGTATTTCCCTTCTTGTATAATTAATTAGACCATATTTACATAAGAAATTTACAAATTTATGAAATGGACCTGTGCCTAAATCAAAGAAATTTGTGGCTTTAATAGCCATAATTCCATTAACAGTATTGATATTTTAAATTGGATGCTTTCCAATTAGACAAAGTTGCGTTGTTAGGGTTAGTAAGAGTTATGCTTAATTGTGCTTGTTTCTCTTTTATTTTTTGAATATGGACCAGGATAATTGTTGCAAATTGCAGTCAATTGGGCTGAAGTTTCTTGGTTTTGTTGAAGCATCTTTAGTTGGTTTAAAGCATCGGTTTCACACTCCGGCTGACCCAAATGGTGCTCAGCTTAAGATGCTGGCTGCTTTCCTTGGAAAGTGCCCTGAAAATGCGGTTGGCATGTTGGAAGTTCTCTTAAGAAGAAATTTTACTATACCCATTGATCCAAATGCCGTGACTGTTCTTGTTGGTGACCTAAATGAATTCTCAGAGGGAGGTATTTTTCGCATAACTTTTTTATGTTGGAATGATGATTTCTTTTTTTTTAAAGAATATCACCTGTTAAATGTTTTATTTCAGGAAAGTGGTTTCTGTTAACAAGAACTTTAATATCAATTTTCCTGTGATACAAATGCTTTTCTAATTTATGATCTTGACGAATTATGTGGGAAGATTGTCACAAAGCTTGATGAAGCAAATCTATAAGATAAATATGTCACGATTAGGCTTTGGAGTAACACTCAACTAAACTTGACAAATCTTTTTTCCAACTATATGGGGTTGGATACGTGAATTCACTTCACTCGCTCTATCAAAGGTTTTGTCGACATCCTAACCCTTTACTTAGTCCTATTAAGTAGATTCACGTCATAGTTGATCTGACAAAGTTTAACTTTTGACTGTCTACGTCTAACACAACCCTCCTTTATCCAGCTACAATTTATTGTTATGTGCATATGTCAAATTTATATTGATAATAAGAGTATCAGTTATTCTTGGTAGATATTATCTATCACTTATTGCAAAAGTGCGTCACAGATTTGTTGGGATTGAATACAAGCAAGATTTGCTATGTGATCATGATGATTTGGTTTGGTGGATCTTTGTGATTGGTAATTTTTTTCTTAACATTTATACGCACAAGATGCACTAAGCATTATTAAGAATTTGAGAGTATCAATCTTTCTCTATGATTTTTATTATTTTCCTTCCCAATCATTTACATAACAAACCTCTAAACTTATTTGTGATGATCACTTAACTTGGACTTTCCTCAACTAATCCTAAATTTTGTGTGATCAAAGATTATGAAAAAGATCAATTTTTTTATCCATCCTTATAGCTAAAAACAAACTCTCAATAATGCATTTAAAGTAGGGGAAAGGAGAGTTGATTAAATAGCACAGACATTAAATCATACCTGAAGTTAATGTAGTAGGTGAAGACTTGACAAATAATTGGAATTGAGGGTTCTAAATTTGGTTGGCATTTCTCCTTGTTAATGAAAATTTTGTATATTAATGTGTACAGGGGTAGGTCCCTTTGGATTAACATATTGATGGAGTAATTTTGTAAATGGGAATTTCTCATATAAAACTTTCGTTTGGCAGATGGCCCTGGCACATAGCCTCTTGACTTTAGGTAGGGACTAGGGAGGTCCGTCAATGTTGTCGAAGCGTCAAGGTGATGCCTAGGAAATTCTACCTATTACCTCCAAAGGTGAGGAGTGCTTAGGCAATTAGGAAATCATTGTTTATAGGTCCCTAAATAATTATATTTATAAATACATATATATGTAGACACAGCAACATTGAACAAAAATACCATGAACAAGAGTTCACTAAAATTATAACTTGAAAATTCACATTAACACGATGCAATTATAATTAACATAATAAACTGGAGACCTCCGTGGTGCCTGCCTTGCTAACTTCTTAGGTGGTTTGGCCTAGAATAGTAAGCAATCAATTAGGTGACTCCTTGACATCCATGAGGTCCTCGCTCATTGTGTTCAGCAGTAGCCCTTCACATTCATGCTCCTGCATTAGTGTTTTTTTTTGTTTCCAATTGACTGGATTGTTCTATCCACATTTCAGCAATCATAAGGTCTTTCTCAAATGTTGCTTCATGAGTTGAATAAATCCCAACCATATGTAGTATCCCCGAATAATTCTATTTATTTACCATTTGAAGCAGATTACATTCTGCTGGGATTTCTACCTAGGAATATTGCAAAGTGGGTAGCTCCTCTATGTGATGCTGGCTTTTTCAGTTTTTCTGCATATGTTTATCCTAAAGAAGTGCTCGCAGCTGCTTTAAGAGAAAGCAGTAGCAAAGTGCAGCTGATGCTGTATGTCTCACAAGTATGTCTTCTCTCCACTGAAACCTAAGTTTTCACCAGCTATCTCACTGCTATAGAGTTTCATGATAATTCTTTGGTTTTACCCACATGAAGTTGTACTATATATGACTATTCTTTTCAGGGTCCTAATTTTTCTAAAATATCAAGTTTGATGCAACCTGAACATGTTGCTGCCTTATGCTCTCTCATTGCATCCATTCACAGATGTGTTGGTCTATGGCGTTTACAGGAGGTATGATATGAAGTTAACAAGGTTATGTTCTCTATTATTACTTCAAGGTTGTTTTAGATCTATCACTATGTTTCTGATTTATAGTTCCGATGTCTTTTTTATCCTGCAAATATTAATGTATGCATTGTATATTGTACAAACTGTCAATGCTTCTCATTGATGAAAGTTGGTTTTCCCTTTCCCAAGGAGAAGAACCTCTTTAGGAATTAGTTACCTTTTCTTTGAAGGTACTTCTGACTTTGCTCTTCTGGTTCTGCTTTCTACAAGCTGTTAGGTCCATACCACTGGCCTGAAGAACTAGAAACTGATTTTATTTATGGTAAGGCTTTCACACAGTGGCATGCATAAAACAACTTTAAGTTCATTATCATCAACTTAAGGTTAATAAACTCTCTGTTCTAAAGGTTCGTCATCAATTGGAACATCAGTAAATTCACATTTCTTAGCGGCATTTTCAGCAGCAGCTGGGAAGAGGTCAGTTAAATTTTCTGACTCAGAGGAGTCTGATCCAGAGGTAACACAGCTTTGCATTTTCCTCTGATTTGGTGTTAATGCAAGAAAACTTAAAATATCTACATAATGGTTTTCCTTCATTAAAGTTGTTTGTTTTATGCTTCTGACAGTGGGGCAAGTGGAATGCTAGTCAAGAGTTAAAAGATCCATCAGTGAGGATCATTTTCCCTACTATTAAAAGCGTCAAAGATGCATCTTGTGGAGTAAAGTCTTATCGACGGCTGCTTTGCCTCTCAGAGGTATGTCAAATTCTGAGGAACTTCTGTCCTCAATTTATGTTTTAAGGAACTTTTGCAGTTCTAACAACTTTCTTGAGTGAGTTATGGGTTTTGAGTAGAAACAAGGAAGTTCGTAATGTCCTTTTATATATTACAAAATTATTCTTTTCGAGGAACCATTTTGTCAATCTCTTAACATACACCAGTTACAATATTACATTGGATATAAAGACTTGTGATGGGCTGTGATTGTTTGTGACATTTTGTAATGTTATTTGACTACCAAAGTGGTGTTATCTTAATAATCAAGTAACTAATTGTATCTTCTCATCGTCTGAGTCCTTGTGCTTGCAAATTGTATATAAGTCAGGATACTTGCGTACTCTACTTTTCCATTCTCTATAAAATTTATGCAAATTGCTTACAGTAAGATTTAAGTTATCAATTGTAAAATTTTCTATTATTTAGGATTCACTTTTTGATATTCAAGTTAAGGATTTGAGTTTTTCTCTTTGGCTTTGTATCATGAATCGTAATATTCATTCATACATAAATCAGGATTCTAACCTCTAATTGAGACTAGTGCTCAGACGCTAGTAAGTATTCATATATATGATTGTGTGTGTGTTTATGCGAGTATAAGGGTAAAGTTGTCATATATAATTACAAATAAGAATGAGGGTTTGGGCACAAAAAGGCTTCAGCGTCAACTATTTAAGGTGGTGTTTATTAACTCTACTTGTAACCTCTAAAAAAAGTAGAAGGTAATAAAAAAATCATCTTTTTTATTTGATTTTTTTTTTTAGCAGAAACAAGAACTGTATTGTATTAATAATAAACATGAAATACAAAACTGTAGCACAAGAGATGCTACAATACACTATTAAAATCTATCATGACAGAAAGGAAAAGTTCCAATGAGGTAAACCCATGAATGCATCCTAGACTTGATGCAGACAATTTGCCCAACCTAGGACCCAATCTGAAAGAGAAAGACCTTGAACTAGGGAGGCCGCATATACCCATGAACTGGCCACGAATTTTATGTCATCCCATAGCGTGTCCAGCTCCTTAGCTCTATCAAGAAACACCCTGTTGTTACGTTCAAGCCAAAGCATCCATAAAGTCGCATATGATGCAATAATGGCGGCATCCTTGCCCACACTAGAAATAATGGAAGAGTGTGAAGCCATCAAACTCTCCTCCAGACTTCTAGGGGCGAGCAGTCAACCTCCCGAGAAGTTGGACCACCTAACCCATATCCTAGCCGCAAAAGAACAGTAAATGAATATATGATCCGGGTTCTCTTCCGCCTGCATGCAAAAAGTACAACATTGGGGGGGAAAGACACATATTAGGAAGTCTTCTCTGGTGCATATCCATCGTGTTTATTCTTCTAAAGGCTAGCAACATACTTTAACTTTGGATGGGATTTGTGCTTTCCAAATGTATGCCGAAAGTGGGAAGGGGGGATGGTTTCGTAGGGGGGCTAAAACATCAAAAAATGATTTGTAGGAGAATATACCATTGGATTCCAGGTTCCAAGAGAAGTGATTTGGGGTGATTGTCAGCCTAGTGTGCTCCAAACTAAGGAGGGCAATGACTTCATCTTGTTCCCTAGATGTGAGGGCACTAGAGAAGTGGAAATTCCATGAAAGGGTGGGGTTGGGGCCGTCTTGATTGTTTGAAATAAAGGAAGAGAAGGGTTGGTTGTGTAAAGAAGAAAATCTATAGAGGTATGGGAAGGAGATTGCCAGTGAACTATCATTCAACCATCTGTCCTCCCAAAAGCGAAGGGTCTCCCCATTGCCAATCCTTGGGTGAATATTTGCGAACACCATAGGCGCAAGAGATGCTATGAACTTCCAAGGTCCTCCGTGAGTATTCCTCTTTTTTTTTTTGAGAAGAAACGATAATATATGTATTACTTGTAGAACTAAAGTAAATGTACATCTTAGCACCAGAGGTGCAGCCTCCAACACCACCACTGGCCTGAACAACTATTACTGTCAACAGCATCATACAAAGCTCGATTTAAGTAGCAAAATATTCCTCCCCTTCCAAAACACAGAGCACGAAAGCATCCACCAAATAACACCATCTCCCCTCACAAGAGAAAAAACAACCACTCGACCTCAAAACATGCAGGAAGCCCAATTTGCAAACCAATTGGAGATTGAATATCCTTTTGACCAAGGTGAGGCATACACCCAAGAGCTCGCCAGGAGCCTTATCTCTTCCCATAGCGAAGCTTCCTCCTTGGAAATATTGTTGAAGATTCTTCTGTTGCGCTCAAGCCATAATAACCATATTGTTGAGAGGAAAGCAATCAGTCCAATCTATCTATCTGCTTTGCATAGACATATGACAAAGCGATAAACCTTCCACAGTGTTACTAGGCTGTAAGAATTTGTTGCCTGAGACAACATGCCACCTGTTCCAGATTTCCTTTGCAAATCTGCAGCTAAAAAGAATGTGTTCAATTGTCTCACTTTCCTGCAGACAGAAAATACAGCAATGGGGGGAAAAGCATGCTGTAGGATATCGCCTCTGTAAAACTTCGAAAGTGCTTGCCTTGTTATGAGCAACTGTCCACCCAAACACTTTTACTTTAGATGGCACATGAATCTTCCATACATATGAAGCAACAGGTAAGGGAGGGAAATGGGGACGATCAATTAGGAAGGCCAAAAAGGATTTACATGTAAAGGATCCTGATTTGTCAGGTGTCCAGTAGATTGTATCCTGGTTATTGTTAAATTGGGTTTGGTCCAAACAAGTCAAAGTAGGGACAATTCTCTATGGGCTGTCCTTGTGAGCCCCCTAACAAGGTGTAAGTTCCATCTGGGTTGGTTTGCGTCATTGGGTTGTGGGTGGTTCAAAAATGAGGTTATGGGGCTGTTATGAGGGATGAGGTGTGGTAAAGAGCTGGGTATAATGTTGCAATAGGTTCAGAATCCAACCATCTATCTTCCCAGAATCTAAGGATGCTTACATTACCCAATCGATGCTGAACATGTTGAGAGAACGTACTAGGAAGGGATGAGATAACTTTGAAAAGAAGATCTACCAACTGCTCCATCTGGATAACCAATCTGCCTAACCCCATATCTGCTTTCAATGACCTTAGCCCAAAGGTAATCACCTTCTTTGCCATACCTCCACAACCACTTCACGCAAAGTGCAGCGTTCCTATGACCAATATTGCCAATCCCAAGTCCACCCTTCTCTATCGGTCTCTGGGGACCCAAGTCCCATCTAATAAGATTGCTCTTTTTTCTTTCTCCAACTTTGTTCCATAAGAATGCTCTAAACATCTTTTCAATCTTCATAGCCACCATGGAGGGGACTCGAAACATGGCTAGAAAATATGAAGGGAGAGCTGAAAACACCGAGCAAATAAGAGCCAAGCGTCCTCCTTTTGACAAGAAGGCCCCTTTCCAACCTTCCAATCTAGTAGAAATTTTGGCTAATACCGGTTCCCAAAAAGTTGACGAAAGAGGGCAGTGTTGTCAAGGTAGAAAGGCGGTGGTAGGCGGTAAACCTTAATTAGGCGAGGCGGGGCCTAGGCAGGACATAAAATATTTATTTAGAGGTCCCTGAAAAATTTATTTATTTATTCATTGGTCCCTCACTCCATATATATATATATATATATATATATATATATATATATATATATATATATATATATGTAATTATTAATTTAATTCAGAAGTCGAAGTAGAAGAAGGGAGAGAATTTCGCAGGTTTTACAAAAAAAAAAAAATTATAAAAAAAATCCTTTAAAAAAAAAATTGCGTAGACCTCCCCAAACCGCCTAGACAGTGGTCTAGGCGGTGCCACTACCCAAGGGGCCTAGAGCCACTGTCCATATTTATCTCGCATATCTGGCTTTTTCCCATGTTAACCTTCAAACCGGACATCTCACTAAAGCTCTAAAGTGTATCAATAGCATTGATGACATTTCCTTCATCCCCATCCAACAGAAACAGAGTATTGTCAGCATACTGAAGCAATGTGACCTCCATCTTTCTCCTGCCAACCATGAAGCCTTTGATCCGATTTGCCTGTGTAGCCCTATTAACCAACTTAGCTAGGCTATCTGCAACTAATGTGAAGAGGAATGGGGAAAGGGGATCACCCTGGCGAAGCCCACGCTTGGCAAGGAATAGAATAAGATATTGAGGAGACACCCCATGATCGACCTAATCCATCTGTAACCATAATCACATTCACGCATCACTGCCTCCATGAAATCCTACTCCACTGTATCATATGCCTTTGCGAAATCTTCCTTGAACACCACTCCTGATCTCTTCCTTAACCTATAATCCTCAACAACTTCATTTGCAACCAAGACCACATCCAAAATTTGTCTCCCCTCAATAAATGCTGATTGAGAGACATCAATGAGTTTGGGAAGGACCGTTTTTAGCCTTAGTGATAGGATCTACGAAATGATTTTGTATAAGCTGGAGATCAGGCTAATTGGTCTTTAGCCTTTAATCTTGCTTGATTCGATGGTCTTGGGGATGAGGCACACATAGGTTTCATTGGATGCTAGGTTGATAACACCATTCTGAGAGAAATCTTCCATTACCTCCATTATATCCCCCTTTAGAACATCCCATGACTTTTGGTAAAAAGCCATAGAGAAGCCATCCGGGCCTGGGGTCCTTATTGCCATCACAGCAGAACACTGCTCTTCGAACCTCCTCCACAGAAAATGGTCTTTCCAGCAGCCCGCGATCCTCATCAGAGAGTCTTCCCCAATCCAAACCCGTTTCCCTCCGACCAAGGCTTGAAGAACCTGTATATAAATCTTTGAAGAAGGATACCACCCCCTCAAAATCTTCAATTACCGTCCCATCCTCCTTTTCAATTTTGGAGATATAATTCCGGCTTCTTTGGTTATTCCTCACGGTTCCCCCCATACATGCCCCCGAGTCTGAATATGAGAATCTACCATATCTGCTGAATACAACCTGCGCCCATAAAGAGTTCTGATCCTCCAAAGCCATTTGTTGCAATAAGTAGCATTCTCCCTTGAGATGTTCCCAATCCCAAGCCCCCCTGCCTCGATCGGAAGTTGTACAATCTCCCACTTGACCAAACATCTCAGTTCCTTCTCCCCTCTACTACCCCAAAAGAAAGCTTTGAGCTTCCTCTCAATTGTTTTTGCCACACTAAGAGGAACTTGGCTTATTCTAATAGAGCTTGTAGCACTGACCGCATTAGTGCTAAAAAATATTTTTTTATTTTATTTTCAACCTCTAATTGAAGTAGAGGTGGTATAATCTCTACAAGAATAAGCAAAAAAAGCTTGGCTTATTCTAATAGAGCTTAGACCTCTACTATAAATAGAGGTTGGTTTTGAAGTAGAAGTAGAGGTTAAGTAGTGTTACCAAACACTACCTAAATATTATTTTTTGTATTAGTATCAATGTAGTAACAGCGCATGACAGGGGAAACAAGAGAAGCACTAGATCTCTGATTTAATTCATTCGACTATGTTCTAACTTACAATTAAACGTCTCTCATCTAAAATAGGAACTTTATTTAATTGAACTCCATTGCTAAAATTGGACTCAAGCTAGACTTTTACAAAAATAAAAATACAAAATAAAATAAATATAACAAGAAAATAAGAACAATATCTGATTTTTTTTTTTATCTGAATTAGACAAAATTTCTATACTAGCCCTGACAATAGAATGGAAATTGCTTAGACTTCTTTGACCGCTGCTCTTAAGTTCATAACAATTTGCTCAAGAAACACATGAGAAACAGGTCAGATTACCTCACAAGAACCTTTTTTTTTTTTTTGGTCAAGAACTTCAATGTCTATTTTGATGTCTCCAGGAATTCGATCCTTCGTTGTAATGAATCTTTGCAAGATAGGCAAGGCAAACTGATTTTCTGTTATTTTTCTCAGCTTGTTGCTCCATTAAAGTGGAGCTTTCTTTGGCATTAAACATATAGTATCACTTTTAAAATTTGTTTAATGTGCAAGTAAGTTTTGTTCATTGCTTTCAGAAAACCTGGCAGAGGCTGAGATCCATGGACATTTTTCATGATGCAATTCCTCATCCCCATTGCAGAGTAGGTTATCCGATGCATAGCAAGGTAAATGTTCCTTTGGTGTGGATGACTGCGTTGTTGCTTTTGAGGTTAAGGATCAGCTGCAATTGATGTTTATACAATAAAACGGTTACACAAAGAAAAAGTAATCTCAGTTGTGCATGGAGATTTTTATTATTCCCCATGTTGGCATACTTTCCTTGACCATTTGAGTTGAAATCAAGCCTGAATAAATGGCTTGAATAGTTCTCTAGCTGCCAGCTGCTAAATACCGAGTGTCAACTTTTAATATGAAAAAATACCCAATTCTACCAATCAAAGACACATTACCCTACCTGCAGCAATCCTAATTTGTCTGCTAGTAGCGTGAATCGACAGGAATATGTCAGGGATATGAGATATGCAATTGAAAGTGCCTACTTTAAACAGTTATTGCATTCTTAGACATGAATGATTGTTATTGCATTCTTAGACATGTATGATCTGAGATGCTCTGAAATATAGTGTCGTTCATTCGCACACTTTCACTAGTCAAGCGTTTCCTTGTTGATTGGAAGTGGCTGGAAATATCATCCACTTGATTTGGTCCATACTTACCACATACAATGTTGGCTCTTTTCACGTATTGTTTTTTTGTGTAACTCTATGTATGTAGTTGATTTGTTAACCTAATTGTTACAACATTTTGGTAATCTTATGTGATTGTATAAATTGTTTGAAGTAACAGGTTGCGAGGAGACGCTTCCGGTCAAAGACAGAGTCATCTTCTTTTGGATGGGTATACTGTGGATCACATAATCTTAGCCCAGCTGCCTGGGGACTTCCAGTGGCTACGGTCTTAAATGTGGACAGGGCCTCGGAAGCTCCCTCTTTATTTGGTTCAAGACTTCGGATATGTAATTATGAGCTCGGTATTCTTTTCATTGTGCCCCCATTGAATAAATCTGATACCAAACAAAGATCAAACTTAGATGATATTATTCTTCCATTTGTCTTGCCTCCACCAAGGTACCAGCCTATGGATAGGCCGGCAACGGCACAAGCGATGAGGGTAGCAGTAGCTGAACTTGCTAAATTAGATGAGGATAGTTTCCAAGAACAAGAGGCTGCAGGAGAGCTGATGGATGAGGAAATCCCTGATGAAGAAGTAATAGAGGTGACTGAATACGTTGCAGAGGAGAAAGAGGATGACAACGCTTATGCTGATATGATTTGGAGCCAAATTAATTCATCTGCCAGTCGTTGAATTCTCATCTAAGCAGAAAGTGAAGAATTGCCAGATCTGCAGGCCGAGTGGCATTTTGTAAAATTTATGCGGTATGATTCATTTTGTAAAATTTATGCGGTATGATTACTCATTCACTCGTAAGAGTGAAAGAAGCAAACGATGGGCTTGCACTTTGGTTCCATATGACAACTCAAAAGAGAAAATTGCTACTGGGCATGCTCTATTTTCTTGTTTTTAAAGCGGATTCATATTAAGGAAATTTGTAAATGTACACATAGGAAATGTTGTTACATGTTATTAAATAAATGATTATGCCCAAATCTGCAACCATTGGGAGATGTATTTATTTTCAGAATCGTTACATATTTTCTTAAAAAAAAAAAAAAGGTAACGATCAGAGACTTTGATCTAGTGTTTGATTTTCACATAATTGCATATTATGGAATCTGCAGCTGCCTTTTTTTTTTTTTTTTCATTTTGGGCATCATGGTATATCTAGAGTTAGAATTGATGGAAAAAAAACACCTAAATCCTCTAATATCACAGATTTAATAAAGAAAATAATAATTAGAGAATTAAATCCTCTAATATTACAGATTTAATAAAGAGATTTATATTCACGACTTAAAAATATACTTGTAAAACTTTAAAATCAGAAAAAAAAAATTACAGGTAAAAATAATCTATTATTAATTAATAAGTATTTTAAAGAAATTAAATATCTCAAGTACTTTTATACCAGATGGTACACAGATCTAAGACTTTAATAAATAAGAATAACAGAAAGATAATACTAAAAAAAAATTAGAACTTCAACCGCGTCACCTGTATAAGTTCGTAAAAATAATCTATTATTAATTAATAAGCATTTTAGAAGAATTAAATATCTCAAGTACTTTTATACCAGATGTTACACAGATTTAAGACTTTAATAAAGAAGAATAACAGAAAGATAATACTCAAAAAAAATTAGAACTTCAACCGCGTCACCCGTATAAGTTCTAAATTCTACACTCAATTGTCAATTGGTGTAGGATCACGTGATACATCAAAAGACAGGCCATCCGCGTAGGGGTAGGACCGACATTTCCGGCCAGTAGTTTAAAGTAGCAATAGACTTCGAGTTCAACTTGGCCCTAGAATGATGACAGCAGCCTAAAGGGGAGCTCTCCCTATATAAGCTAAATGAACCGAAAGTAAGTGGAGTAATGCATCGTCGTGGTCGTCTGTATCTGTCAGGTTCTGTGAAAGAAGCTGCTGCTAGTGCCAAAGAACTCAACCTCCCCAACTCATCTTCGACTTCCGTGTTTACTTCTTGTTCACTCACGCAAAACACAAGCTTCCAAGGCAACACTGCCTTCGAATCCCAACAGTTGTATGATCATCTTCTGCAATCCTGTAACAAGTTGAAGTTGCTGAAACAGATACACTCCTCTCTCTTAACTTCTGGCAACATTAAGAACAATCCCCACTTGGGTGCCCGAATCATTATTAAGTATTCCACGCTTGGAGACCCAATCAGTGCCCGGTCTCTCTTCCATGGGATTGCCACATCCAATTCCTTCCTTTGGAACACCATGGTCCGAGCCTACGCAAATGGCAGTCACTCGATGGAAACTCTCGACCTCTACAGGCTTATGCGAAGAAGGGGCATCGCTCCTAACAATTACACTTTCCCCTTTGTTCTGAAGGCTTGCGCTTCCAGATCATCGGTCATAGAAGGGAAGATGAGCCATGGAGATGCATTGAGGACTGGGTTCGAATCGGACATGTTCGTTGAGGCGGCATTGGTGGATATGTATGCGAAATGCGGCGAAACGGCTGACGGACGCAGGGTCTTTGATAGAATGCCTATTAGGGACCTGGTCAGCTGGACTGCCATGATCACGGCTTACCAACAGTCCGATAGGCCTGAAGAATCACTCATTTTGTTCCGGCAAATGCAGGATGAGGGAGGTCTTTCTGCAGATTCGGTTACGGTAGTTAGCGTGGCATCTGCAGTAGCTCAGTTAGGAGACACCAGGAGAGCTCGATCAGTTCATGCGCATGCCATCCGAAATGGGTTAGTAGAGGAAGATGTGTTCGTGGGGAACTCGATTGTGGCCATGTACGCCAAGTGCAGCAACGTGGAAGAAGCTCGTTTGGTTTTTGAGCAAATGAAGGAAAAAGATGGAATCTCGTGGAACTCGATGCTTTCCGGTTATGTTCAAAATGGACGTGCGAGCGAAGCTCTCTTACTATTTGATAAAATGCAGCAGTTCTCTAATTCTAGTGGGAGTGGCAGCAGCGCACCACCACCCCCTAATCCTGTAACGGCTTTAATCATGGTCTCGGCCTGTGCATACTTGGGATCTCTGCACCTTGGGAAGAAACTTCATGATTTCGTAATAAACAGTGGAATACGAGTAGACACTACGCTTTGGAATGCAATACTTGACATGTATGCCAAGTGTGGCGATTTAGACACTGCCGTTGAGATGTTCAACCAGAGTCCCCCAGGAGAAAGAAACGTTAGTTCATGGAATGTTATGATTTCAGGGTACGGGATGCATGGGAGTGGCAAGGACGCCATTAGAGTCTTCTCTCGGATGCAAGAGGAAGGGATTGAGACAAACCACATCACGTTCACATCCCTTCTTTCTGCATGTAGCCATTCAGGTCTCTTGGATGAGGGTAGGAAGTATTTTCAGCATATGAATCTTCTAAATGTAAGGCCGGAAGCAAAACACTACGCTTGCATGGTCGACATGCTAGGCAGAGCTGGGCTCCTGGATGAAGCCCTTGATTTGATTGAGAGAATGCCAATGGAACCTAGTGACGGTGTGTGGGGGGCCTTACTTTTGGCTTGCAGAATCCATGGAAATGCTAAGATGGGTGAACTCGCAGCTAAGAAACTTTTCCACCTTGCGCCGCAACATACTGGATATTATGTGCTGATGTCCAATATATATGCAGCAAGAAGTAAATGGCAAGAAGTTGGAATACTCAGACAAGACATGAAGAGCAGGGGGCTGAAGAAACCTGCAGCTTTCAGCGTTATAGAATTTGATGAGGAGGTTCATGGTTTCCACTCTGCAGACCAGAGTCATCTACAGTGTAGAGAAGTTCATGAAAAGGTGAAGAGTCTGGAAAAGGAGATTAAGATGGCTGGTTACGTGCCAGATAGATTGTGTCTTGCACGATGTGGAAGAAGAAGAAAAGGACCACATCCTCACCACGCACAGTGAGAAGCTGGCAGTAGCTTTTGGGATTATGAAGCAGCTTGATCTCCAGATGCCCATATATGTCACCAAGAACCTCAGGGTCTGCAATGACTGCCATTCTTCATTCAAGTTTATTTCTCAGGTTCACCAAAGAAAAATCATTGTGAGAGATGCAAATAGGTTTCATCACTTTCAAGATGGATCATGCTCCTGCTGTGACTACTGGTGACAACTGCAGATCATGATGAATTTAATTTATCCATAGTAATAATATAAGGTTACGGCGACTCCAACCGCAAGCATGACCATTCAGAGCTCAACCTGAGGTCAAGCATTGTAGGTGCGAAAACAATGAACGTAACACTAGCGCTAGCACAGTCCAAGCTTTAGAGTTCACTGATTATTTATATTGGGAATCCCAATGCTAGTGAGAACCATTACAATGTGTTTATACACATGGGGAAATCTAGAGTAATACCTTCTGAAACATTTTGAGACACCCATGCTTGTGTACCAGTGAGAAATGTTATAATGTCAATATGATAGCAAATTCTTCGTTTGCTTGCTGAGAAACCTGCACCTTTCAAAATTTTTACTCAGACATTGCAATTAAGATAACTAGAACAAAATAATTTCCTTTCCTCTACAGGATTAATATGACTTGCATTATTCAAAACTATGTAAACACTGTGACGTTTTAATATGCTTGCAAATCTCAAGCAAGACGGTCAAAGACTCCACCTTTACTAATTAAGCCACTCAAGTATGAGTTAAATGAGTTAAAGTAAGAGATTATGTACAGAGGTTGACTGATCATAGTACATGCCATCGTCCTGACCTTGTAAACTTCAACAACTTCATAACTAAATGTCATACTTACAATTAAAAACAAGAATAAAGGAAAATAAAAGACCCTGAAATGGCATTATCAACATGTTGCACAGGAATATAAAATCCAAAACTCGCCTACCTGAAAAATTATTGTAAGGGATCGGTCAATCACGACAGGAGGAATGCTTCCATTAAGTAAAAACATTTTCGAAGGGAAATCTGAAGTTACAATGCTAAATACAGGAAAGCCGATGCAACTACAATCTTGAGATATTGAAGCCAACATCTAGACCCTAGCATTGCCTGAACAGAGTCCCGCACTAAATCAACAACTGAAGAGGCTAATTACATAGGTATCTTGTGTAGTATGAGAAATCGACGGAAATAGAACGAAAGAATAGCAAACTGCAAGAACATAATGATTCCATATACAATTCTGGGCTAAAAGACTGGAAAACG
>CM069589.1:50091414-50324089 GCA_035771175.1 Paratinospora sagittata | reverse complement strand
GATATCATCTGTGTTGGGAGAGCCTTCCTTCTTAGCGAAAACCCATTTGCAGCCAATTGGTTTCTTTCCTTTCGGAAGCGGAACCAACTTCCAAGTCTGATTTTGATGGAGTGATGTCATCTCCTCATTCATTGCCATTTTCCACTTATCACTTTCCATACTCTGAATAGCATCTTTGTAATTGTATGGAATATCATCTCCGGTGACTGGAAATGCATATGCAACCATGTCAGTGTACCGAGCAGGTTTGCGGATTTCTCTTCTTGGTCGACTGGTGGTAATTTATTCTGGTTGATGACTGATGTCTGGTCCTGGAGCCTCCACCTCAACTGAGATTTCTTCCTCTTCTTCAGGATGGTTGGATATCTCTGCTGACTTGCTAGGAGTTACTAGAATATCTAACTCCACCTGCTGATGTAAATCTGGATCTCGATTTTCTTTATCAGAAACTGTATGCTTTAACATCACAGATTCATCAAAAGTTACATCTCGACTTTTTACAATCGTCTTTGTCTCAGGGTTCCATAGTCGGAAAGCCTTAACTCCTTCACTAAAGCCCATGAAAATTGCTTTCTTGGACCTAGGATCCAGTTTGGATTCCTTCACATGGAAATATGCAGTGCATCCAAAAATACGCAGAGAATCATAATCTGAAACGGGGTGTCCAGACCATACCTCCTTGGGAGTTTTGCCATCTAGTGCTGTTGCAGGAAGTCGATTGATGATATGAGAGGCATATGACAAAGCTTCAGCCCAAAATGCCTTGCTCAGTCCAGAATGAGATAACATGCAGCGAACTTTATCTACTAAAGTACGATTCATGCGTTCAGCAACACCGTTTTGTTGTGGCGTGCCTGGGACTGTGAAATGTCTGACAATCCCTTCATTCTCACAAAATTTCTGAAATGGGTCTGACTTGTATTCTCCTCCATTATCATATCTGAGCCTCTTAATCTTCCTTCCCGTTTGGGTTTCTACCATTTTCTTCCATTTAAGAAAGATATCTAGCACTTCATCTTTATGCTTCATGGTATAAACCCAAACATAGCGAGATAAATCATCAATAAAAGTAACAAACCAACGTTTACCTCCCAATGAAGCATTTTGAGAGGGTCCCCAGACGTCGGTATGAACATAATCTAATGTTCCTTTTGTGCGGTGGATGACAGTTCCAAACTTGACTCTCGTCTGCTTGCCTAGGATACAGTGCTCGCAGAAGTCAAGTTTCCCAGTTTTTGCACCTTTCAGAGAACCTTGCTTTATCAAGGTTTGAAGAGCCTTCTCTCCAACATGTCCGAGCCGCATGTGCCAAAGTCGGGAAGTGTCTGATGAAACATCACTAGAACTGGTGCAAGCTGAGACACTTCCGATTACTGTGTGTCCGTCAAGGAAATAAAGATTTCCTTTCTGAGTACCCTTTATGGCCAAGAGTGCTCCACGTACAACCTTCAGGACTCCACCTTCAATGGTTACCTTGTAACCGCTGGAATCAAGGACTCCTAAGGAGATCAGATTTTTCTTTAGATCTGGAACATATCGGACGTCCGTGAGCCGTCTTGTTGTACCGTCATGCATCTTAAGGCGTATAGTTCCAATACCTTTTGTGTGGCAGGTATTGTTGTTGCCCATGACCACGACCCCTCCATCGAACTCATCCAATTTTGAGAACCAATGGCGATTCGGACACATATGATAAGAACATCCAGAATCTAATATCCATCTATCAGACTGAATGTCTATAGATGAAACTGAGAACGCAGAATCTTCTTCAGCTTTCTGGGCTACATTTGCATCTGTCTTGCCCTTATTTGGACAATCTTTCTTTCAGTGCCCCTTTTGGTGACAATAGGCACATTCATCCTTTCCAAGACGTTGACGTGATGAAGGTCCTTTTGACTTTGAGCGAGATCGGCCTCGCCCACTGGATTTATCAGATCTGTTGTTAGCCCTGCCTCTGGATACCGTCAAGGCTGCTGGTGATGCTTCCTTGTGATCGCGTTGGTCCTTCTTTCGATACTCGTTGTTCACCAAAGCATTTGAAACATCACTGAATTTAACCTCATATTTACCATATAGCAAAGTTGTTGTTAAATGTTCATAACTTTCAGGCAAAGAGCTTAACAACAATAGTGCCTTATCCTCATCAAGAGGGTCAACATCAAGATTCAGTAGATCAGCGAGAATCTTGTTAAAATTATCAAGATGTTGAATCATGGGAGTACCTTGCTTGTACTGAAAACAAAAGAGCTTCTTCTTTAGGTAGAGGCGGTTCTCTACGCTTTTTTTCATGTACTTGTCCTCCAGTTTCTTCCAAAAACTTTTTGCCATAGTCTCTTTCATGATAAAGTACTTCTGATCTTTGGCCAAACAGAGTCTGATTGTTCCACAAGCTTGACGATTGACAAAACACCAATCATCATCGGACATATCCTTCGGCTTGGTTTCCAAGGCGATATGTGATCCTTCCCGGAATAAGAGATCTTGAACTTCGCATTGTCACATGCCAAAGTTGTTGGTGCCGTTGAATTTTTTCACCTCGAACTTTGTGTTGGACATCGAACTTCTTTGCCAAGACCTGCTTGTGTTTGGGATTTCCTCCGCCATTAAGACTGAAGATATGTATGACGCCAAAAAGTGCTTGAAAAATGATAAACAACTCTAACTAAGCTATATCAATAACTTAGGAGCTGAATCTGCAGAAACTGATTGCACGGTTGAGTCCGGAACGGTCGAAAATGGTGGAAACGAGTATGAGCAGTGCGCTTCCGGTATGAGCAGTGCGCTGCCGGTATGAACAGTCCTGCTGCCGGTATGAACAGTGGGTTGCTCATGGGTTTTGACCTGTCCTGGGATTACCCCTCCTATTACCCCTCTTACACTTTCCACTTACAATGTCCCGGCTCATTTCATTCGCTGCACTGTTAGTACTGTGTTACTACCCCGCCTGCATGCCATGCCTTCCTTACTGCTTTACTTTTATATTTATTTTTCATTTATTTATTTATCTATTTATTTCTTCATGACAAACATATCTTCAATTGCTCTGCTGCCACAGCTTCCTTCTAAAATCAAAATGGAGGAAATTGCACAATAATTAGCTAGGCACTTTTACTACAATATTTTTAGCCTTTTAATCAATTTATAAAAAATAAAAAATAGTAAAAAAAAATACCTGATGTACTAGCTAGCAGTTTGAAAACATATAGGTTTATGATATACAATATGACTACTCTGAAACTGCAATATATCCAGGATCCATCCACACATGCAATCTTTGTTCTTAATGACTAACCCATAAATTCTTTGGCCCGTCCATCCTCTGGGGTTTAAACAAGTACGCCCTGATCTGTGATTTGAAAATTTTGTAACTAGCTACCTCAAGGGATTATGAATAGGCCACCTGAGCGGGTGGGTTACAATTCAATAATTAATTAGAAAAAAGAAATATTATCTATATATCATGCTTGAATCTAGTTGATGAAATCTCTTTTCAAGCCTTTTTTTTTTTTTTTTCAAATTACATGATCAAACCAACAAATTTTTGGTGCGGGTCACGCTGAATTGTGAAAGGAACCTGCGTAGTGTAGCCCTTGATTCTATTCCAGATATTACAACTTCATTTTGTTGGATTGATCTTAATGCTTAATATTGTTTTTGATTGGCAATTTGACTTGGTGATATTGTTACTTGTGTAACAACTATGCAGGCTTCCTCCGTTTCATGAAAACTGTAATCGTTGACATTTTGGGTAAGACCACCTCTTAGTACTCCTCTTTATTCTGCATACGTGCATTGTGGTTTGCTTGGGATGCTTGTTTCTATGTATATATTGTTAATTGGTCTTTTGTTCTCACCTTTTCCAAACAGTTGCATTTTTGGGCCAGATAAAGATAGTAGGTGAGTCAGTATTTATGATTCATTAAGGAAAATGTTAAAGTGAAATTTAAAATGTACATACATCACAATTAAACACCATTGAATTACCTTGAATCATGTACCAATTGATAATTCGAGACAATCCAATGGTGCATAAGGGTGATATACACTTTAGATATCATTAATGTAGCATTACTCATTCATTAATTCCTTTAACAATCAAAGGTGAAGGCGATATGCCAATATTTACCTTTGTTTAGGTTTATGATTATGAGAAAGAAACATCTTCAATTCATTAGACCTCCTCTGTTTTCTCTGTTAATTTGGTGAAGGGTATATTATGATTGGAAGAACATCAATTGGAATACTATGCCTGTCTGCCTTCTTGATCTATAAACTGCGGAGAATTCATTTATCACTCGACGACCGAATTGAAGAGTTCCTAAATAATTACAAGACACATACTCCCATGAGGTATTCTTACTGGGAAATTTGGTGGATGACCAGATGCTTCAAAGAAAAATTGGGGCAAGGTGGATATGGCTGTGTGTTCAAAGGAAAGCTTCTAAATGGCCATCCCGTTGCTGTAAAGATGTTGAGTAAGAACAAAGGTAACGGGCAAGATTTCATCAATGAAGTTGCCACCATAGGGAGAATCCATCACCTCAACGTGGTGCAACTTATCGGGTTCTGCTCCGAGGGTTCTAAAAGGGCTCTTGTATACGATTTTATGCCTAATGGTTCTCTTGACAAGCATATATTTGGTGCACCAGAAGATGAAAAATATACTTTGAGTTGGGACAAATTGTATGAAATTGTCATAGGAATCGCCCACGGGATTGAATATCTTCATAGGGGTTGCGATATGCGGATTTTGCATTTTGATATCAAGCCTCACAACATTCTTCTTGATGACAACTTCACACCAAAAGTTTCAGACTTTGGACTGGCAAAATTCTATCCAACGGATAATAGCATTGTGTCGGTCACTGCTGCAAGAGGAACTAGAGGATATATGGCTCCAGAGTTGTTTTATAGAAATATTGGTGTTGTCTCATATAAGTCTGATGTCTACAGTTTTGGAATGATGCTGATGGAAATTGCTGGAAGAAGGAAGAATGTAAATGCACACGCAGAGAATTCAAGCCAAATTTACTACCCAGCATGGATCTATGACCAGTTGGATCAAGGACGGAGTGTGGACATAGAGGGTGCTACAATGGATGAGAAAGAGAAAGTGAAAAAGATGATTATTGTTGCTCTATGGTGCATACAAATGAAGCCTACAGATCGTCCTTCAATGAGCAAAGTTGTTGAGATGTTAGAGGGAAGCTTGGAACTTCTGCAAATGCCACCCAAGCCTGTCTTGTCTTCACCACCGATTCCTAACGAACATCATGCTAATACTAATGGAGACACCCAGGAATCGTCGTCAAGTACATGTGGATCTGATGCTTGCCTTGCCAGCTCTAGTGTTATCAATATTGTTACACACGGATGACCAAGATTATTGAAATGAATGGAATATATGTAGGCTTCTTTTTTTTTTTTTTTTTTGTAGAATATATGTAGGCTTCTACTCCCTAATTTCTATAAAGATGTTGTAATTGCTGCACAAATATGTCTATATATGTTCCTCTTCCTTTAGAATTGCTGTGCACACTAATGGTTATTTTCAATGAGTTTTCTTCCTTCTCATTTTTCTTTGGACGATGTATGTTGATGCGAAAAAATATCTTCTTCTGAATAATCAAAGAACAATTTTGAGAAATTAAATTAGTTATTGAATATAGATTAGGAAAAGAAATAAGTTTTAGATCAACAATATATATATATATATATATATATATATATATATATATATATATATATTTGTGTTGAAATGTTCAATATATATAGCTGTGTACGTGCATTGCATGTGAACATTTCAATTTAAATGTATTAGTCAGTGAATTCAAAGATTTGTGTTATTTTAATATACAAAATTTAAATAATTAATCCAAATTATCTAATGGTTAATTAACCGTTATCAAGATTTGTGGAATGGGTGAGAATTATGGGGAGAGTTAAAATGCTTATTTTACCCCCATCAATTTAATTTTTTTTAATAAAAAATAAGAATGAAGGTAAATGAGGAAGAAATGCAAAAATGGTCATTAGGTGAAAAGCTTAAAATAGATTTATTATAATAATATATAATTAATAAAAAAAAAGCTTAACTGAATTGGGTTGACTATATATATTAATATTAATATATAAATAAATTTGGTATATCCAATCCTAACCTGACGTAATAGTGAAGGTTCAGATTGGTATAAAAAATTATGTACATGACAAAATTAAATTGTAATTGTAGAAGATTTGTATTTGAGTTTTAAAGTCAATTTGTCCAATGTAGAGATTTCGAAGAAATGTTAATACATGACATGTATGACAAATTCTTCTTGCAATTAAAATAGTTAATACACATAAAATACAAATTCTTTCAATTTTGATCTTTTGCTATTTCATTAATCAGATTTTCACTCAAAAGAAATGATTTAACATAAAAATCATTTTAAGTGCTACAAAAAGTAAAGTAACAAACTTGAAATTATTTCTAAATTCAAAAATATCATTTAAGTGTAATAAATAAGACTCAAGAAAACACCTCAGCTCCCTACTAGAAGAAATACAAAAGTTGTGTTGTGTAGGAATTGACTTATGAAATATACAAAAAAATTTATAGGAATCCTAACCTCTATGCTCTTTTTCAAAAGACCGGTTTAAAAACATATAAATGACAAATTTTAAATAATTAATCAACCTCTTAATCTTTCTAATGAAATAAATAGTTTATTTCTTAAACAATGAGTCAAGCATTATTGAGACCATAATCCATTATATATTGAGTTTAATATATTTTTAAGTACAAAAGCATTCTTTTTTAGCAAATCTTAAATATAACATATATATATATATATATATAGCCTAGTTTTTTTATACTTGTTTAATCGAATTTTCATAAAAATTCTGGACGACAAATTGAACTTTTTCAAAATTAAGTTTAAATAATTGAATTTAACAGTGACGTTTTTTATTTTGTTTCTTTGTACCCTTCTTACTTATACATAGTTTCTATCATTAATTTGATTGTCTCAAATTACATTTTCAAGGCAGTTAAACGAGAATAAATCACCTTGAAGTAGTGCTACGTGTTTATGTAGAAGTAACAATTATAAATCTATATTATTATAAAATAAATATTTTAATAACACACATTTTTAATATTATCTTTAAAAATTATTAGATCGTTTTAAATTATTTAACAACTCTCCTTAACTATATAAAATTTTTCAAGTATATATATTACCTATGCAATACTCTTATTATTATAATACGTGAAGAAGTTTAAAATTTGTAGAAAAAAGAAGAAAATAATAAACATTGTTTTTAAAATGAAACTCAAAAAAGTTATTTTCAAAAACGGCCCGCTTGACACATCTAAACCACGAATTTTCAATTTTTCTCTTTTCCACACGGTTGGCAATTGGCACGGCAAGGTAGGACCCACCAAGAACTTTCAATGACCCACCATGGCATGGTAGGTAGGCCCCACCAAGAATTTTCAATTTTTCTTTTTTCCACACGCTTGGCAATTGGCATGGCACGACCCACCAAGAATTTTCAATGGCCCACCATTGCATGGTGGGTAGGACTCACCAAGAATGGTAGGTAGGACCCACCAAGAATTTTCAATTTTTCTTTATCCCACACGCTTGGCAATTGGTATGGCATGGTAGGACCCTTTCGTGTTTTTCCATGAGTTTTATTTTCTTTGGCATGGAAATAAAGTCAAGCAAACAATCAAGTTTTTCAGAAATCGTTGAAAAACAAAATTAAAAAGCAGTGTTACGCTACATGGACTTCCAGCGTGTTTTACTTAAATGTTATTAGTACAGCAGCATTTAATGCCATTGATTGACCCGCGACTACCCTGCGTCAATTGATGTATATATTCATACTAATTTCCCCTGCTTAAACGACTTTCCATTGGAGGTGTCGATGTCATTATAAAATCATGAGACGGTTCCTGGGAAGTTTACACACGTAGACTTTTGATTTTCATTTAAGAAGAAAAAACAAAAAAAGAAGAAAGAAAGGGTTTTTAATTTGCTTAATTAATCAATCACACTACCCGATCGATCTACAATTGAAAGTTGAAACCACTCAATTAGTTAGAGCTAGTAGGCATGAAATCGTTGATGCTCTTTGCTCCCCTGCTGCTCCTCTCAGTCTCAGCAATAGGAGAATTGACGACGGCTGCTAATGAAGATCAAAACGAATGTGTCGGGAGTAGTGCAAAGTATTGTGGTGACAGCGGAGAGAACCCTGCTGTGGAATTCCCATTCCGATTATTATTATTAAAAGATAATAAGCATCAGCAGCAAGCACCCAAGCACTGTAACGGAACAGGGTTCGATCTCACTTGCAAAGATGGCATCACCATATTCCAACTTCCGACATCTACTACCCAGTTCCGCGTGCATGACATTTCCTACCATACCGCCATGGGCAACACCATAACTTTATCTAAATATCCCCCCGAAACTAATTGTCTAGCAAACCTTTTCCTTGCCCTCAATTTATCTTCTTCTCTGTCTGCTCCTTTTCGTTATGATATGTATCAAGAGGAGGAGCCGAAGATCACCTTCATTAATTGTTCGCATGCTGTAACTACATCCTCCTCCTCCACTGGCATCCATTCAGTAGAATGCCTGAGCGACGCACACCATCGCGTTTATGTGGTGGAGTCTTCTCTACTGTCGTCTCTTTTACCCGAAGGTTATTGCCAAACTACCTGGACCGTCACGGCACCAATGGCGATTTCGTTGTTGTTACGGTATCCGTATACGTATACGCATCGGCAACCGTATCCGTATCCGTATTCGTATTCGTATGCGGATGAGTATTCGTATGCGGATGCGCATGGTTTCCATTGCCGTCCCACTTCTCAGTTTCAAGATTACGTCAGCCCATACAATCCCGATCTTTATAGCTGTAATGCTACTATTGATCTCCGGTGGGAAGTGGAAGTGCCCACTCAGTGCAGTAAGTGCCTCGACAGAGGACAGAGATGCGGATTCAACAACGTAACTACCGGGGAATGGGGCTGCTTCTACGACCCGCCGCCGCCAAACTATGGCCCTTACTTTTCCTTCGCCGATACAGACGCAGACGCCAAAGGTTCGTTAGTTTAGTTACTATATATATATATATATATATATATAAGTGCCATCTACATAATATAAGTTAAATGCCCCCTCCATCTATACGTCTTTTTACATTATTTTTGGAAGCTTCATTACTAGTCATTCATGTTTATTTTATATTCTAAGTGCACGGTGCACCACACTAGTTTTGATTTGAATTAGAGTTAGTTTTTTAGTAGATTTTAACATTTTTTTTTACCAAGAGTACAAGAATATTGATGTGCTAGCAAATGCATTTGATTGTGTAAGCGAGGTTTGTTTCTAGGCTATAGTCAACAATATTTTCGGTGGTCTCTAGTCTCCATTAAAATTCACTCTATGCTAATCATATTAATTTGTATTGTGATCAGTTTTTTTTTTTTGTTGCCTAAAAATATTTTTACGGCCCAATAATTATACCCAAAACCATACACATGTTGATGTAGTGTATGATGATGAATGGTAGATATTTCTTTTTTCTTTTTTCTCTTTAATAATGTGGTAATGTGATATATCACCACGTCAACAAGGATATCTTTTTTAGTACAAGAAAATATTAATCTAATTGCAAAAAGTGTAACTTCAAATGCAACTACACATTCACAACTATTTAATAAATGTGTGATGCATATATCAAGGTGTGTAATAAATGCTCTAATGGTTATACATGTATAATTACACTTAAAGTTTACATTGAATGAATGTGTTGCACATCTCAGAATGTGTACTAAATAATCCAATGGTTATACATGTGTAATTGCACTTGAAGTTTACAACTGTTGTAGTCAAAATAGTATTTCCTTTGAGTATATAATGTGGGTCCTTTTAGCATTTTCATTAATGAATGCAATGTAAATGCTTCTACCTGATACATTCAATCATATGCAATGTTGCTGATCATATTTTGATCCTCATGTCTTGCAGATGCGAGGAAGAAACATGTAATCATAGGTGAAGCTTTTTTCTTTTAATTTCATATTTCCCCTTCCTTATACACAATCAATACGTACCTAGCTTTGTAAATTTAATCATAGTGCATTACATGCATAATTAACGTGCAGGTGTAACCACAGCCGCAGGCTTCTCTGCTTTGACAATAGCAACCATCATTTGCATCTGGCTGTACCGCTCTCGGGAATTAGCAAGAAGGAAAGACAGAGAGAACGAAGCCAAGGTGGAGAAATTCTTGGAGGATTACAAATCTTTGAAGCCCACAAGATACAACTATGCTGAGATCAAGAAAATGACTAGCCAATTCGAAACTAAATTAGGTGAAGGAGGCTTTGGCAGTGTGTTCAAAGGGAGGCTCCCTAACGGAACTCTTGTTGCAGTTAAAATACTTAAAGATACTGTCGCTAATCATGGTGATGATTTCATTAACGAAGTGGGCACTATTGGTAGGGTTCACCACGTCAACGTTTTCGTCTTCTTGGCTACTGTGCGGACCGGTTCAAGAGAGCACTTCTCTACGAGTTCATGCCCAACGAATCACTAGAGAAGTTCATTTTCAGAGATCAACATCACAATCCTAATTATCATAATCACAGTATTAATACCTCCAATAATCATCATCAGCTCATGAACCTGAATTACCATTCATTGGGGTGGAAGAAGGTTCAGGAAATTGCAATTGGCATCGCTAGGGGAATAGAGTATCTACATCAAGGATGCAATCAACGCATCCTCCATTTCGATATCAAGCCTCACAACATCCTGCTAGACCATAACTTGAACCCCAAGATCTCCGACTTTGGTTTTGCAAAACTGTGCGCTCAAGGCCAAAGCACAGTATCGATGACCGCAGCTAGAGGAACAATGGGATACATTGCGCCAGAAGTGTTCTCTAGGAACTTTGGGTTTAATGTTTCCTATAAATCAGATATCTACAGTTTTGGGATGTTGTTGCTTGAAATGGTCGGAGGAAGGAAAAACATTGATGCAACTGCTCAACACTCGAGTCAAGTTTACTTCCCAGAATGGATATACAATCGTCTTGATCAAAAGGAAGGAGGAGAGGATCTAATTGCAACAGGGCTCAACACGGCTTCCGAAGAAGATGCAAAGATTGCAAAGAGACTAGTCATTGTTGCAACTTGGTGCATTCAATGGTACCCATCAAGTCGCCCTTGTATGAAAACAGCAGTTCAGATGTTGGAAGGAAGTAGTGATGATGTAGAGAGCCTCCCCATACCGCCCAATCCTTTTGGTTCCACCACACAACCACATCCCAAACAAACCACTTCATCAACATTAACTCTCATTACCGAATAGAATAGCTAAGCTACTTACTGCCCATCGAATATTAGCTTGTGAGTGTCTGTCACTAGCCAGTGTTCTCTTCTGCGGTTGCTCATGATCCTATTCTCATATATCTATGCATCGCTAGACAGGACCAATTATGCTTATGATTCGCTATTTGCTATTGTAACAACTATTTATATAGACAAATGGTATAATGCATCATTCCTGATAATTAATGTCGATCGATCTGTACATATATAATTTCCCCTGTTTAATTTGTAATTAAAATATAATTTCATACTTCAATTGCATTTCAATATTAAATATTGCTCAAATAACAGAAATTTTAATTTTAGTTTCTTAAGGATACTCAAAATCTTATTTTCTTCTACATATTAGAATTTGAGCTTCTATCTAATAAACACACGACTTTTGTGACCTAAAATTTGTAAAATTATTTTACCTTTTCTAACATTACAATTACTTCTTCTTTTTTGGATAAAAAATTAAAAAAAAAAAAAACTTTTTAATAGATCTTTAAATTAAAAAATTTCCCCATATACATTCAAGTATTTTCCTTCCTTCGAATATATTTAAAGGATGATATAAGATTAATATTTATACGTTTAATCTATAAGGTCGAACGCTGCAATATGGGGAGAGACAACCAACTTACTAAAACCCAAGGAGTACACGCAAGCGAGTGTATATAAACATCATATAGAGATACAATATTACAGGAGGCAGATATGGATAATTGAAAAACGAAGATCATACACAATATATGACTATTTTCACAGATAGCATAGCTATTTCACATATAGTTAAATCCAGCAGACATATAGGCAGCATAGCATTTCCTAGCTACGTACGTACAAGATACACGAAGCAAAACTAAGGAAGTTTAATTCTTTATTAATTGAACAATAAAACCCACCCAAATGGCAAAGGTCAAAAGGGGGAAAGGGTAAAGGGCAGGGCCGGGCATCACCGTTAGGTCAAATACTGCCTGTAGAGAGAGAGGAGTGATATGGAGACTAGAGAGAGAGAAAGAGAGAGAGAAAGAGAGAGAGAAAGTAGTATGTATGTATGTTTATATTCAAGGCGTGAAGCAATCAAAGAGACGATCAAATGGAGCTTCACGATAGCCCACCTCTTTCTCACAGTAATTGTTTAGAGGAAACCTCGGACTGGGACTGGGACTGGGACTGGGAAAATCATCATGGTTTGGTGTAACAGCTGGAGAGTAGGTTAATGAAACTAAAGCTCCTCCTGATCTAATTTTCTCCGACTGAACAACCAGCTGCTGTGGTAGCTGTTCCACTTTCTTCATCTTCTTTGTAATCTTCGTCTGGTTACGCCTGAGGTTGATGTAATCTTCGGGAATGAACACATCCATTTCTAACGAATCCTCTCTCCCTCCGGATAATTAAGCTGAGCTTCACTACTAATATTACCTGCGGCACGCTACATATCCCCTACCTAATATAACTCTAGACGCAAAACGAAGGAAGATTGTAGCAAAAACCAAACTGCCATCACTCGTTTAATGGGCAAGCGTCACTGTGTAGGCCACTCCGTTCCATTCTATCCATTCATGTTTACTTAATTGCCCTTTTATCTCTGGGGACCAGCTTTATTTTACTTTATTATTATATAATTAATAATAATCATCTCGATTATATATGATCTTATAACTGAAGGAGAAGGACAATAATCAATGCTCTTACCTTCAGGAACAATTTATTATTTTTGTATCCACTGCCCACATCCACATATCATCCCTACCCTTTTTTTTAAATATAAGTTATAAATATCATAATCAATATTATATAACAAAGACTAAACGACGTGGGAAAGAGAGATCTGGGGCCATAGGTCTCTCTCTTCACCTAATATGGATATTTTGGTAACTTTGTTATTCAATCGGGATAGACACTGGGAGTGACGTGTCGGAAAACTCTGGAGTGTGTGAGTGATAAAGACGTCATCGGAAAATGCGCACCTGCTTATGACTGCCACGTGGTTGGTCCATACGCAAGCCTCCCCATCATTTGTATTTGTGGCTCAGCCTCACCTCTTGACTCTTGTTTCCTCTCTCTCTCTCTCTCTCTCTCTCTCTCTCAGTTACTTCACCGCTTCCTCAGTCCTCATCTTTCTTTCTCTCGTTCCTCCCAACTCGCACGTGCTCCTCCATAAAATAAAATAAAGAAATGAGAATAAAACTATTAAAAAAAATAAATGATAATTACAATATTTAATAAATATATTAAATTAATATTTTTTTTATAAGTAAATTAATATTTTTCAATAAAATAATATTGCACACACATGCAAAAGCTTAAAAATAAAGTTACCTCAAATCACACTATATAATTACCCTCTGTCCAAAGTGTATTTTTAATAGCATTTGCCAACAACTTTTTTTTTCCTAAAGTTAATGGTATCAAAGTCCCACAGCCTCCTTTGAGCCCACAAACGCCGAAAAAATGTCATTGTTTGAGTAAAAAAGCTTGAACTCCAAATCTATTATTTAGTAAAATCTCGTACCCTCATCACTCGCCATTTTTCTACTACTTTAAAAACATAACTTTACAATTGATTTGATTACATTCAATTTTTTCAAATGACTCATTATACAGGTTTTTCCAACAAGTGCATTGACATTGAGTTTTTAAATTGACCCTTTTGCCATTTTTTTTATTAAAAAATAATAATAATAAAATCAAAAACAAATGCAACAAGGACCATCCCGTGAGCTCCGATGAGAAACATGATATTCATTTGTTCTCTTTGACACCCAACGACTTCCGACGAATGGACACGACGGTAAACTTAATTTCTGAAGAACTCTAATGATGCCATCAATGGCATGATTGATTTTTCTCTGAAAACAATAGTTCCAACAGAACAGAACAAAAAAAAAAGAAAAAAGGGAAAAACAGATCCCGTTTCCATAAATGGGTGAAGGATCATCTGGATGATGATGATCAACCAAACCATGAGAGTTTCCGTAAGTTTGGGATAAAAAAAAACACACACACACACACAAGTTTAAAATGTACAAATTCTCTCCATGAAGAAGCACTGCTGTCAGGTCACACTTAGCTTGTTTGGAATAAGCGCACGACAAAGACCTGCTCATCTGACGGTCGGTTCCTTCACCTTCGTGAACTGTATATACATAGACTTTTAACTCATTCCCACCCATATCATATTCTGCTGAACTACTAAATACTTGTTGGATCTAAACAAATTTCTAACTTTATTCCCTCTTCAACACGTATATTATAACTTATGATGTGGTGTATTTTTATAAACACCAAAACCTAATTCCTGAACTCTTATAATAAGTAACTTCTAATTTCTCAACCTTCTAATTTCTAAACCTAACACAAACTCAACCTTCTAATTTAAGACATCTCAAATTCTCAATTCTTTAATTAGACACAAACTCTATCAAAATATAATATAATCTAAATTATTTCTAATTCCAACCAATACTAGTAGATGAATCCCCTATCTTTTTATTGATCTCTGTTCTAGCAGTGGCATATAAAACCTAGTAACAATCGCTCAAATTACCAACCAAAACTAATTGCTGCATCCTGTTAGTCTACATAAAACAGCAATTATGATCCTTCAATGTAGACGCTCAATAACTGTTGCTTTATGGATGAATCCCTTTCTTATTCAAAGAAGGCAATACAATACCTCTTTATACAAGTTTTAGATTTTTTTTTTCTTTTGTTTATTTTTTCTAACCATGGGTTTGCTACAAATTTTAATTACCTCTAAACAACATTCACTGATAGAAGTTCACAACCATCAAGTTCTCCACATTCTACTGACCTCAAACTTGACATAAAATTCAAATTCATCTCAATGGCAGTGGTGCCAGTGGACCTATTTCAAACTGTAAAAGAACTTTCATTCAAGTTATTTTGGAAAATAAATTTGACAGTCCTCAGAAAAGAGTATAGATGCACACAGCCACGACAAGTGAATTCTTCCCCAAAAATGTGACTTATAACAAACAACATAACAAATTCATTGGTTAGAGAGTCCGGCAGAGACCATACCTCCATGTCAATGAAGCTCAAAATCATGCCATCTAAGTTGAAAACTGTATGCTGTAGCTGGGGCAGAGTTTCAACAACATAAAAACTTGCCAAACTTCGCATCATGTGAACCGGCAGAAAAGAGACGCTCCGCTTTTCCTTCCCCCCTTTCACTGTACTCAAAAGAACCCAGAATTGATGTCCCCCTCTTTGATCCACTCCATCTTTATTTTCTGTACTAGGGCTCAATTCTCCCTATATCCACCAACTCTGCCTTAGCTTGTGTTGGTCCACCTCATTCAAAGAAGGCGGCAGCAACCAAATGAGATTGTTCAACAAAAGAGGCTAGCAAAATTCAAATGTGGGCGGCGGCTGAATATTCAACCAAAGCGGCTATTGCATTTGTCAAACAGGGCGCCGAAATTGAAGAAAATTTTGTATTAAAATATGTTTTCTGTATTTACAAAATTGCCCCTCAATAGCTCTATAAATAGAGTCTTAACTTCAACTTGAAAATTCATTCGATAGATCTGAAAGAGATCTAATTCTAGAGATCTAATAGGAAAGATCCAGAGAGCCTCAAAGAGAGTTTCTTTGAGAAGAAAAAGTGTGAGCCAATTTGTGAAGTGTTATCCACAAATTGGAGATACATAGTTAGTGTATATTTGTGAGAGATCCACCTAAGAGTGAAGTTTGTAATCCTATTATATTATAGTCGAAGTCTTTAAGCGACCTACGGGTCCCGTGGTTTTACCTCATCTTTGGAGGGTTTTCCACGCTAAAATCTTTGGTGTTATTTTGTTGTATTTTTAGTTTGAAAAATTGTCCTGGGATTGTAGAATTTATTTCTTTACAACCATCAATTTTCCCAACAGCTTGATTCCTCATGATTGCCAAATCATTCGACCACCCTTCCTGTCCCTCCTTACTATCTTAGGTGACTAATCAAATCTTCTAAAGCTCTCATCTTGATTTTAAGAGAACTGTAGAAAACCTTGTCCCAATGTTTGATTTTCACCCTCACCACAAAAAGTTTCAGCATGAATTTGTGGCCTTCCTGTCCATGTGACTGTGCATTATTCCACCAACTCTGCATCTAGACCCCAAAATCCCTTTGTTGAAGCCATACGTTCTCAAACCGGAAAGGGACTGGACCCCACGAACATTTTCCTGTATCAAGCAAAATTGGACAATGATCGGATGTAGTCCTGGGAAGGCTTTCCTGTCTAACTCTCGGGAACGTCACTTCCCATGCCACCGTGAAAAGGAAGCGATCCAACCTGCAGCATATTGGAACCTCTCTAAAGTTTGACCAAGTAAAATTTGCATTTAGCAATGGGAGATCCTTGAGCTCAAGTTCAGAAAATGAAGCATCGAACACCTGCATACTCTGTGTTAATCTATGACTGTTGATTTTTTCATGTAGAAACCAGACGGTATTGTAGTCATCACCCAAACACCATCCATCTCCACAAATAGAATTGAGGCTTGCTATCTCAACCCAAAAGCTCTCCCTCTCCGATGCCCTAGATGGGCCATACACGCCTGTGAACCACCAACTCTCACTGTTATCCCCTACCACTTGTATTGATGTTGTACAGCCCCCGACTAAATTTTCTGTCACCTTAATGCTTCGGCAATCCCACGCTACTAGCAACCCTCCTGAAGTGCCCATCGCAGGCATATAAACTCATTCCTTGAACCTTGAAGACCATAATTGCCCTACTAATTTACTGTCTACCTTCTCCTTCTTTATCTCTTGGAAAACCACTACGTCGGGCTTCACGGTACATATAACTTTTTTTATGAGACTTCACTTGCAGCTATCACCACATCCACGTACATTCCAGGATATTATCTTCATTGAGAAACATTGTTATCACCAACGTTCTGATTGCTCGTGGCTGTCAGCTTAAACACAGACATCTTCACCTTACGCATGTATGATGCAATGACTTCAGTGGATTTGCCAGCTGATCCGGTATCCATTGACCATGCCCTTTCAACTTTATTCCCCATAACCACACAATCAGTTCCCACTATCTGTTTTCCAGCCTCCATTGCCTGTTGGGTGCTCGAATCCTTGGAGAGGATACCGGAAACCTCTGTTTGGGGGTTCAAGTTATTTACGAATCCTATGACATTGTGGGTTTCATCTGGTGGGGTATTTGGGGTAGAGTTCATGCTAGGGTTTGGGTTAGGACACAATTGAGTCTTTTCGGAAGTGCCTGGATCACAAACATTAGAATGCTCAAGTAAACCATTAAAAGAAAAATCTTTAGCGCGTACCTTAGGAATCTGGGGGGTACACGAATGATTATCCTGTTGATCCATAATAGAATCTGCCAGCTCCACCTCTTGTGCTCCATCTGCACGGCTACCGCACGATTCTTCGTCCGAAGAACCAATATCCACATCTGAATGTCCCTTACCCCAATTTTGGTGATCTACATCTAACCACTATTCACTCTCAACATCTGCCAAATTTCCGCCATCCCCGTCAGCAAGATTCATGGCATAGTTATATACCGCCATTCGCCTCTCTTTCCTCTGTTGTCGTCATGTTGCCACCATCTTCTTCATAAAGGTATCCTTGTTTGCCTCTTTGTTTTGATCGTGGTCTATGTCGTCTCTTAGTATCCCCTTCCCACTTTGAATCCTTCTGTGCGAAAGATTTTCTACCCATGATCTGCAAATAGCCTCTCGCCTCAGACTCGGCAGACTAGTCATCACCTTCGGCATAGAGTCAGCCACCAACTTCAGTTTATGATCCTTGATCTTCTTTTGCGCTAAATTGTTGCTCTCCACCTCTAAAAGCACCATATCACCCTCCGAAAGAACTTGTCGATCCAAAAGTGTATTGGAGCACAAGACATTAGTCGCTCCTGGCTAACCTGGACCCCCACCATAATTGTTGACCAAAGTACCGGTGTCTTTGCTGGATTGTGCCTCGAACGCCGTTGAGAGATGATGGGCTTGTATGTGGATTTTCCATGAAATTGAGTTCCATCATATACACAAACACCACTGTGTGCAGCTCATATTCACTGTTCATGAATCCAACCATTCAATAACTTACGTCAATTAAGGACTACACAACGGGCAATGGCCATATCCGTAGATTTGTGCTTCATAATCTTATTCTGATAGCAAATGAATAAATGGACCTGGTACCTAGTGAACTGTCACAAGTCTGCTAAGTGTAAAAGAAGCACTATTAGAGAGAGGAGCCTTCATACTCGAAATGGCATGAAACTTGTACATTTGAAGAAAAGTGGGATAATAACAATACTCAGTTTTATCCAAAACTCCTAGTTTGAAATTTTAACAAACAGGGAAGACTATTTATGTCCTGATTCAGAGTTTTGCTAGAATCTCCTTCTGAACTTCAGTTTTTCATTAGTTCCAGCTCATGCAAAATGTTTATTTTGAAAACTAATATGTTTAAGATGCCCGTAATTAAGTGGATGCATCTGAAAGTTCAGATTATGGAAAATTACCCTGCAGTTGAGCATGCTTATAAATTATATAGAATCAAACTTTACCACCGCATGAATATAAAAATATGTAGACCAGAGACTTTAAAAATTGCCTTGAATAAGTACTTTTCATTGCAGAAAGAACTTACGTGTGAATAGCAGAGCAGGAAATATGCCACGTTTTGCAACGAATTATGACCCATTAGACGGATGAAAGATCCATTTTACACCTGAAAACCAACAATGATGATACCACATAAACAACCACCCCAAAATCCAGATATTAAATTGAGTTCCTATGCAAAAAAGTAAAAATAAAAATCAACAAGGCCCAATTCTCACGCATTAAAATTGTTTAGCTATGCTCACTGGAATGAAGATAAAGAATACACATTTTTCACAAACCATAGAACCATCATTTATGCCCATCAACTGTGATTTGCTCAGAGAAGAGATTTGTCTCACAAATGCTAAAACCATGGTTAATAGCGAAGTTCCAGTGATGCAATTAAAGCACATATCACAGTTTTAATGCGTGATGGAATTAAAGACACCGGAACCTACTTGCAATTAAGTACTGGTGTCTTTAATTTCACCTAATTAGGTGAAATGAGGTCTCTTAAGAGTTTCAATTTTTGTTCGTCACCATATCATATCATGAGAAGACATTCCATGATAGCACCCATTCATTCATTCATTTATTTAATCACATTCCCACTATTATTTACAATATTCCAAAATCGAAACAAACACACGGAGGATCATATAACATGATGACCACAACCAAAAGCGGAAAAGCACAAATAAACAAACTCATAGAGTGGCTGGGATAAAAGGCGATTAAGTAGACAGAGCCTATCCCCCACGCACATGCTATATGCGCCATATATATTCACATTGGCAGGAAAATTACATTACTCATCATGTAATTATAGCTATGCACCTTTTTATTAATCTTCCATTGATTACTGCGCTTCTACAACAGTCCTAGCGGAGGAGTTTGTTACAGGAGGCTGCGGAACGGAGTGAGTAGAATGGCCCTGATCAGTCTGAGAATTTACCCTGTGTAGTCTGCACTTGAATGACTTGGCGTGCGTCGCTGGAGCACAGACGCAAGTCTTGCCCCCGTGGCCGTGACCTCCACTGGTTGATTCGTTGGAAGACCATGTTCTCCTCATGCTCCTCGATGCACTGGAATAAGTCTTATTATCTCCGGCAGGGATGGCGAAAGATGATGATGAAGAAGACGACATTTGTATGAAAACGAATTATCAAACACCGCCCCTGCAGAGAAGTTGGCCAAGATCAGATCATGACACATATATCACTTAATAATATCTTCTTCTTTTTTTCCTTTTTTTTGAAAAAAGGTCCTAATCTAACGAATCAGACTAATTCATGTTCGATGTATTCCTCCACGGGCGCGTTTGGAAAGAAGGATCGGACACTATTAAAAATAATCATATTCCCATCTTTGAACGTCGACAGAAATTAGATAAAAATTATCCTTTCAACGTTTTTATCCCACAGTGGCGGGATAAAATCATCCCGACCAAAACGTCGAGATATAAATTTTTTTTGTTTTTTGTTCGCTGCTCTTCTTCTTCTTCTAACCAGAAAAATCTGGTCTTTTTCTTGAAAAATCAGGATTTCTTTATATATATATAATTTAATTTTTTAAATTTATTTTAAAAAAAATAAATTATTTTTTTAATTTCAATCCCAACCACACCCTATTATTACACTATTTTTACTCCCAACCACACCCAATTATTACACTATTTTTACTCTTATCTTATTCTAATGTATTCAATTCAATTCCATCGAAATAAATTCATCTTATCCCCTATACCAAACAGACCCACGAGTACGAGCATACTTCATCGTTGGGACGGGGACGTCCCGGTCTTGAACTGACAACCGGTGGTAATTGCGGTGCTATAGTATATTTAGCCGCCGATCATCCCACACGGCAACCAGAACCCCTCAACAGACAACAGGGCCAGATGACGACTACTAATCCAAGATTCCATTCCTTCTCAAGGATAAAGAATACCAGGGTGGGTGACGATCGAAGAAAGAACAACCTCCTCTTCCCAACCATTCACCCAAAATTAATTTTGCAAAAAATAAACAAAAATTATCATATGGTATCCACAACAATTCCCCATTCGTCTTTCCCTTTGATCAGTAAAGCTAAATTAGAAAAAATTAAAAAATAAAACGTACGTAGTAGAAACAAGCAGAAAGAAAATACCCTTAAGAAAGAAACCGCCAAACTGCACTTGATGCGGCTAGCACCTGAATTTATAGAAGAAGAAAGGGGGATGGATCTGATGATTTTGGGGTTGGGGCAGGTCGGGCATTCTATTCTTCTGCCCGTTGTGGAAGTGGAAGAACCGCCTTTAGAAGTACCACTGCTCTTTCCACATTCCAGAACCAATGTAGATGAGGGGCCCACCATTTTTTGTTTTCTCTCTCCCAGTTCCTAGTTTAGTGGTTGGCAAAATAGGTGAAGATCCGGTTATTTGCTTTCGTTCCGCCCGCTTTAAATAGATCTGAAAAATAATTTTCTAAAATGACTGGATATGGGCAAAAAATTATGTTGATTTTAAAAATCAGAACGGATTTGGAGATAAATTTAAAAAATTATTACTTAATACAAAAAATATATTTTACGTGCTTTTATTTTAATTTGTTTATGCTCCAATAGGACTAAAACATTTTTACTTATATTTTTTATTAAATTTTTTTTTTATATATTATTTCTTTTCTTTATTTTTCTTCGCAATTAACATGAAATTTTTATTTGTTTATTAAAAAAATATTTTATCACTATAATTTTTTAAAAAAACATGTAAGTACAGATAAAATTGAATTACCTAATTTTTTAAATATACAGGTAATTACAAATATTTACTGTTTTTTATTTAAATTAAGTCGGATATAAATATATTATATGTGTATTACTATAAGACATTATTGTACTCATCCGCGTTAATTTTTTGTCACCGCTGGTCTAGGGTCAGTCGGATGGACTCACTGCCTCACTTTTCCCCTTCATTTCAGTTTCCGGTTCGGCTTTAAAAACACGAGCAAGCCACCAATGAATTCAATTTTTACAAAAAAAACAATCATTCCTAAAACCAAGATTGCTTTTTTTTTGGCAAAAACTTAAAAAAAATTGCTGCTGTATGTTTCTTGTTCTTGATGTTTCGACGTTTAATGCATATGCTTCAACTTGATTCTTACAAATTAATTATATATATATTAATTAGATGACTATGCGATCGATGCATGTTTTATGTTTATTCCAGGAAAACAACTATTTTTTTGAGCCACAGAAGAACTTCTTTTGAAGGTTCAAATTGAAACAAAACTTATTAAGAGATAATTCGACCAACCTTATTGACATGTGGACGATTATTAAGAACTAATCTTCTAGTTCAGAAAGACAATTATTACACAACAGCATTGTGCTTACATGTAATGTCAAAAAGCTTCGTCATGTGTCGAACGGTCTTTTTGTCACGCTGGCGATTTTTCCATTAGGTATTAAAAAGTGTGCCAGTAAGCTTCTTTTGTCGCGCTCGGTTAAGTTTTTTTTTTTTTTTTACAGCTAGCTCAATTAAGTTGAGGCATTAAATTTTTTTTTTTATAATGTGTGTATTGTCAATTTGATTAAAATATAGTATTTTAAATATTTATCTTAAGTCATTTTAACACTTTTTAATTTTTAATTTTTAATTTTTTTTAAATATTAAGGGAGTCATATTTCTTATGAGATATATGTGTTGTGTGGTCCACGGCTTTTGCATCAAGTTAGAAAAAAAAAAAAAAAATTTGCATTAGTCTTTTGTGCTTTCTCATGATATTAATTAAAAGAAAGTAGGTAGTAAACTTAGGAGGGAGGGCAAAACTAATTTTTGCTACCATAACATAGAAATTGATCTCTCAAGAGTGACTTCAACTTTCAACAAGTTAAATTTGAATTGCTTTATCAATTAAATATGTATGGACGATGAAAATAGTCTTACATCATTAATAATCGAATTTTATCATAAAAAAATATATAAATTGTCATGTCATCCTCTCTGTATCTAAAGATATTCATGTTGGGACAATATCAGTACACCATTAGGCCCGCCAATACTATTGTTGTTGCCATCTCCCTATTTTTAGCCTTACTAGCGCCACGGAGGATTGATTAGTAGGGAAAAGACCTTTGAAGAGAAGTTTGGGGATAAGATCTGACCTTACCGTCTCCTTAATTTCTTACAATTATTAAAGTATACGCATTAGCATTGTCGTATCAAATAATGTTTCAAAAAATTAAGTCTATTTAACATTACTTTATCGTACACTATTATATCTTTTTTCTTCTGGTGACATCATGTTAATAAATTATATCCATTACTATTCAATGTGTTCTATTCGAGGAACATCCAAATGTAGCATAGAGATTCTCCATGCACCCATGGACGCTATCATCTGTTTTGTACCCTTTCCCAGCAGGATCTTCGTGAATTAACTAAAAATCCAAGAAGAAATGTTATGTATTAACAGAAACATATCAAGGCAGCAAAGGTGTAGCTTTCAAAATTGAAAGGGAAATCTATATTAAATCGAAAAGATGAGGAAAACATGCGTGGATATATAATTAAATTAAGTTGTTCTTGGCATTATTAATCTTACTCTTTTTATTTTTTTTCTGATCTAATAAAGGATACGAAACACATGACGGTTCAGAGATATATCAATCAGTTTTAGGTTTTTTATCCAATCATCTGCAATCCAAAGCCAAACCGCCAAGTCACGGTCGTTGGAAGGCTCAAAAAGCTAACGCAGAGCAGGTTCATACATAGGAAGGGAATTCATTAATTTCCTAAAACCTGTAGCTAACTAGGTGGATCTATTATTATTATACATATATATAAGGTTTCCATTGGCTAAAGCTTAGTGATAGCTTCCCCAAATTATTTATTTGACTGACTCATCATGTACACGTCAATCTTTTTTTAGAGTAATGTAAAGTGGATAATATTTATATTTTGAATAAGAAGGAGAAGAACAAACGACAAAGAGATTGATGAGAAAAAAAATTAAATATCTAGTGGCGTGTTGGTGTCACCAATTAAGTCCCGCAAAATAAATTGATTTAACCTTGATAGCACCGCGCGCCATTTGCAATTATATTTTTCTCTTCGGACCCACAAGAAAAGATGTTTAATTTGGTAAAGAGTTGGTGGCAAATGCCGACATCCCGGCTGGGCCGAAACGGACAGCAGTTGGTGGGCCCACAACACTATATGCACTATTGTTAAAAGAAAATAATTAAATCATATATTTTTTAATATATATTTTTGAAATTATAAGTGGAAGTGATTAGATTACCTTAAATTACGCGATAATATCTTGTATCACGCAATCAACGCGTGATACAAGATACTGTCATGTGATTCGAAGTAATCTAACCAATTTTATTTATAATGTCAAAAAAATATATTTTTATAGTATTACTCATTGTTAAATGTCCATTTTCCAAAGGTAAAAGGGGGGCCACTCTTGTTGGGGCGCTTCCTCCTTTATCTCTAAAGTTAAAATAAAAAAAACTTTAGTCGAGTTTGTGCTAAAAGGAAAGGTGGTTAATGAATAAAGGTCTTAAGTACCGTCAAATGTCACTATAATATTCGAACCGGGATTAGCCTAGCCCGAATGACTTAAATAACGCGTGAGAAACCATAAAAAATAAAAACCTTATCTTTCCCAACTTAATATTTTGATGAATAAAAAACTTTGTTTTTATTTGATGAAAATAAGTAAAATTATTCTTATAGCCAAACACAACCAGCTGTTATAAATTTAAATCACTTTTGACTTTCCTTTGTATATCTTTTGAATACTTTTGATGAGTTACACTGCCTCATTTATTTGTACTACGAATATAATTCAATTTAACCATGATAACATAAAAGGTGATACATGATCGATCAATTGACTGACCGAGAGACTCACTCCAAAATTTTAGGTAGGAAAACCAAATAGAGGATCCGTATAATTGATGACTTAAAACTAGCTAGGTAGAAAACAACAAGGCCATAGAAGGGAGCAGAAAGCACCCATATGCATATGCATTAGTTCTCATCCAATTAGGCACAAAAAAGGATAAGATATATATAATTATTCCTGTGTGGAAAAAAGAGAGAGGAATGACATGAAGGTCAATGATGTCGAGATCGAGAAGGAGGAGGAGGCGGCGGCGGTGGCAATGGCAGTGGCACTGATGAGTTGTTGGATGACGGAGATGAAGCTGTAGGAGCAGAGGAGGAGGCATCATTATCCTTATGGTAAGTAGGATATATGGTATATACGGTCTGAGCAATGGTGAGGAACACAAGTAATACAGCAGCGAGAAGTGAGAGAATGGCCCATGGACTCCGGAAGTAAGTGTGAATAAGGTTGGCCCGCCACTCGTTCCACCTCTTCCTGCATACACATTCACCTTCTTATGTACATTGTGTAGACTACTCTCTGGGTCCAGAGTTACATCTTTAGATAACTGATTAAACAGCTTGGCCACTGCCTTGTCACTGCCAATGGCATTCTGGATGATCCCCCTCGAGTGGAGTCGACTTACATCCTTTGATGAATCAATGATGTTGTCCATGAAGAATATGTATGATGTCACCTCGTTCCCTGCTCCCACGTGTAATCGTTCGAATGCCATCAGGTTGAGGAATGTGGATTCCGTGGTGTCGTCCACTACAATCATGGGGAGTCTAAGCACTCCACCGTGAAACGATATGTCTTTGAGACTCTTGGTTTTACTGGTCTTGAACCTCACTCCAGCCTCGTGAAGCTCGGTTGCTGACCTTATGATAGCCCCACTACTACTACTACTGCTCCTGCTGCTTCTTTCTTTAGGAACCATGGCTGGGTTCTCATGATGAGCCCCTGATGATTTCTTTTTCTTTTTGCGGGGTTCTTGAAGCAGGCCTTTCCTATACACATCCAGCACATGAAGGCAAGGCCCCATGTTTTCAAATTGTTGTATGTTGGGGTTGCAGAACTTTATTATCATCTTGTTTAGGAACTCGTCATTCTCCTTCAATTAATTAATTAATTTGCCACAACATGAGTACATGATCCATCAGTGCCAACTAATCATCATAATTTAAGCATCAGGTTTTATTTATTAATAATAATCAATTTAATTACTCACCTTTACTTTCCCTGTTTCCACGGCAAGCAATACTTCTAAAAGCAGCATGGGGAGTTGATTTTCCAGCATCAACATGTCTCTTCTTATGTAGGGAATGATATGGAGCTGGCCGTGATGACTGAAAACAGGGTCATTGAAAGCATAGTCATTAGAGATTCCAGTGGCTGCCCTCATGACCTCCAGCATGAAACACCCATCTACAAGCATTAGATGCAAGAATCTGCTGTGATCAGCCTGCCAACTGGGATCAAGCCCATCGTACGACTCCATCAATTCTTGCACCACCTCCTGCAGTGCCTTCACATAGGCATCGACAAGTTTGTTAGATCTCTGGAGGAAATGAAGGAGAGCTCGGTTCTTATGATCCTCCATCCTTCTAAACTGCTCTTCGCCATGATGATAAGGGCCGAAGGATACTGTCTGAGGCTTGTAGGCCTTCCTGTGGAGATCTACCACACTGGTGGGCACCCTGTACATTGATCTCTTCTTCCAGTGATCCACCTCCTTTGAACTATCCATTTCTTGCAGTTTCTCGTTAATATCAACCACCCACCTCATTTCTAATTCTACTTCCATTAATTACTTCTACTACCTAGCTACCTACCAAGAGTACTACTACCTGCCTTAATTTGTTGCTGCAGCGGCTACACGAACAAGAAGAGCAATAGTGCTACTACTACTTCTACTGCCACATGCACCACCACCACTTTTCTTACATCTTCCTCTTGTGTATATACACCTATACATGCAAATGATATCCTTCTTTCTAGTTAAAGATTTGGCCAATGCCTTGATCATTACTGCTAGCATCCAATTCCTCCTCCCATACATGTCCTAAAGCTCACTGTTTCATTTTATTCGAATACAATTTCTTGCTGATTCAGAAAGAAATCAGATTAACTTCTCTCTGCAGCAGATCCATCACATTGCTACCACTACAGAACCTTTCCAATTAACACTATCCATGCCGCATAGTACAGGCACCACATGGTTTTTTTTTTTTCCAAGCATCTAGTTAACCACAAAACAAGCTAGTTTTCTTCATTTTTGTCCTTGCCTCCCACCATAGACTAGAGCTTTTTGTCTTTAAGATAGATTCCTTTGTACAACTTTCTTCCTTTTTGCATTAAGAAGGTTTCTATTAGAAGAATATGTCCCTGTGAAGGTTTCCTGGCACCTTGGCAGCCACCATATTGGGTTCTTCACAGGTAACAAGAAAGTAAGTAGCCCATTGTCAGACTGAAGCAAACATAACATCAAAGATGCAATCAGAATGAGTAAAGAGCCAAACTACACCACTTTAAAAGGAATTCCCAATTTCGAGTAATTTGTCCAACATAAAAACTTTGGTTATTAATAGCATCATTAATCACAACATTCAAATACTGGAACTCATACTTTCTTTCCTTGTATTTTCAGTTATCAATTTAATTGTTTATTTTCATGATTTGTATTATTTGAATAATAATGGTAAAACAGACACAAAATGCGAAAGACAAAAAAAAAAGAACAAGGAAGAACCATTCAATTCTTCAACTACCTTTTCCTTTCCTTTTTTCTTGAACCTCATCATGTGGGCAGGAATCCTGAAGAGACTTTCTTGCAAATCTATCAAAATTTGAGCATTAGCAGTCATAGAGTGAAATAAGCTGATCAACCACACTTGGATCTGCAAGAGTGCTTGTGTCTCCAAGCTCATCCAACTGCCTTGATGCAATTTTTCTTAGAATCCTCCTCATTATTTTACCACTTCTGGTTTTTGGTAGTCCAGGTGCCCAATGGATTTTGTCTGGGGCTGCAAATGCTCCAATCTGATCCAAACCACTTGAACTAGTTATGAAGGGGTCCAAATCAATATTATATCTATGCATCAATGCATTTGATATTTGTCCAAAACAGAAAAAGACTGTTCTTATCAAATATTTGTTTAAACAAGCGTGTAGGAAGATGATTGAAATAGACCAAACCTGTTTCCGGACTTCTAGAACCAAGCTTTTCTGTAATTCCTCACTGTAAGGGACACCCTCCACCAAAGTGACAAATGCATAAATGCCCTGTCCTTTGATCTAACAAAAAAAAAAATAGGGAAAAAAAAGATGAGTTTGGAAAGAGAATGTGTCTGAATGGAGAGAGAAAGTGCTTTACCTCGTGTTCAATGCCAACTACAGCAGCTTCAGCACACTGGGGATGTGAGACTAGAGCAGATTCCACTTCTGCTGTGCCAATTCGGTGTCCACTGTTTACAGGAATAAAAGAAAATAGCCACAGAAGTAGAAGATATATTTCATCAATGGATTGTTAAGAAAAATGACATTATACCCATGCTTATCTGAATATGGGGATAAATAAAGGAGTCAAAAGTTAAAAGAGTACCTAACATTGATGACATCATCCACTCTTCCTGTGAGCCAGTGGTAGCCATCCTTGTCTCTGAACATAAAAATGTGCAGTGTAAAATCAGTTCCATGACATAAACATTAGGATTTCATGGCTAAAGTAGATTCAGATCACAGATCAGAACAAAGATCCATGACACAATAAAGTTTTAAAAAAATTAAAAAGAAAAAGATAAAAGGGAAACTATCTCTAATAAGATTACGAAAACATTATGACAGGAACAAAACAGAAGTTCCAATAAAAATTACCTTCTGCAGCCATCACCACTGAAATAATATCCCGGAAATGGCTTGAAATATGTAGTTTCATATCTTTCATGATCACCATAAAGAGTTCGGAATGCCCCAGGCCATGAGTTCTTCACGCATAGATATCCACTACACTCACCTTCAATCTCAATCCCCTTCTCATCAACTATCACAGGCTGCATGTTTATCGAGAAAAATGAATAGAGAGATCTATAGAAGTTTATACACGAGTATATTAGCCTACTACACACCAGAACCCCCAAAAAAGGGAAAGTAGCCGAACCAGGTTTCTGAGGCCATGCACCTGGTAAAGGAGTAATCTGCAGTGCAAAAAGTATGATTAATGAGTTATCCTAACTGTAGAAAACTGGGGGAAATAGGTTCTGCTAGTCGGCATAACCAGAGGCCAAGCACAGACATGTTGTTAGAGACAAAAATCCAAAAAAAATATGAAATTTACATACCATAAAACCACCAGTCTCAGTTTGCCACCAGGTATCTGATATAGGACATCTTGAATCTCCAACAACATCGAAAAACCACCTACCAGAGAGAAGAATGCATTCAGAAGGAAATCTTTTGAACTACAAGAATAAGGGGGTCTTATGTCAGAGATGAAAGGCAGAAACCTCCATGCACTTGGATTGATAGGCTCTCCCACACTTCCCAGGACTCTCAATGATTGGCGTGAATAGCGGGTAACATACTGCAAAGATATAGCACAAGACATCAACTGACCAGCATGCCACAAGGCATGGATTAATCAAATACATGATATGAGTATCAAGACATCATCTGACCAACGTGCCATAAGGCACAGATTAGTTAAATATATAAATATGACAATGATGGAAGGATTAGGAATAAGTCAGTGATGGCCCTTAACAATCAAGTATTCAAGTGGACTCTGTGGCCTCTCTCCCTATTGCTCAACCAAGTGAAGAATACAAGTTTTAAAAATTGTTGTAGAGACCAAAATAAGCACAATTTCCAAGGAAAATTTGCAACTAAAGTTTCAATTGAAAAAGAGAGATTAAGGAAGAGAGTATTTGAAATTTTAAAAAAATGGAGAGGGGGGGGGAGGATTCCCCATCTTGCATCCATCATTATGATATATTTTCTCTCTATTACCAGATATGGATACAATTGTTACATGAAAAGATGACTAAATAATATACGATCATATCAGAATATTTCTTGCCTCATCACCATCTCGCATGAGAGATCGCACCAGTGTTGGAGCAGTGTAGAATATTGTTACTTTGTATTTATCAACAATATCCCAGCAACGTCCAGGGTCTGGATAATTTGGAGCCTGCAGGATTAATGCAGAAATGCTATTCAAGAAGATGTAATCAAACCACATATGGGAGCACTGTATTACCAGTGTACCACACAAAAACATAGAAGAATATAGTTTGCACCAGCTGGATTAACTCAATGGAATAATGCATATTTCAACACAAGATTAAGTCAGCTAACTTTTGCCATTCCCTTTAGTCTCCAAGTTCTGGAATATAAATCATATTGGCTCTCATAGCAAAGAAAAGGTGAATAAGTGAAATAGCCATCAAATTTTTATTTATCACATCAATTTAGAATTTACAAATACATTGGGTAGATAAGAAGCAATTGAACCTCTAATCTTTCACTTGAAAGAGTTTCATGTAATGACAGGTTCCACAAAACAGGCATTAAGACACTGAATATACTTCTGCAACGAATATTTCTCGGATCGATCCGTAACCACAAAACAGACAAATTCCTACATATACTTGAAAATAATGGTTGATTTCACTTTAAAAACTTGAAAGAGAAAATGACGCAACCTTTAATCTTTCATTTTAAAGAGTTCCATGAAATGACAGGATCTACAAAATAAGCATTGTCATGTTGACAGTACTCAAACAAATATTTCATAGATATCAATCCGTAACCACAGAACAGATACATTTTGATGTACACTACTGAGGTTGACATGGGGATAAGTTAAGGCCATTATTTAGATAACCGTTACAAAAGTGCACCTCTTTTCAAGACTTCTAGGCCCAAAAATATAACTCAACTAAAATATGACATGTATAATTCGCAATTTATTGTTTAGGAATGGATGCAAATGTTGACACAAGTTGATTTTCTCTTTTACTCAGCCCATGAATTACTACATGCAGCCCTGTGAGTCAAGGTTGGTTTTGGGTAAATTTGACCCAGTCACCATGGTAATTATCTCTGCAAAACATAATGTTGTCATCTTAAGCATTGACTAGCCCATCGCCTATGCATTTTCACCCGTAACCACCTAGGCCATTTTCTAGGCAAACAAGAAGGCTTCTCTATAATTTTAGATTTTAAGCACGACAAAGTTATTCATAAATACATTTTGAAGGGTACCATCAAAAGGATATATCAACATTTTTCTACATTTTTAACTCTTCTTTTCTTATAATAAATAGACAGGTGTACCAAATGTACGACGAGGCACCACCATTGAAGAGTTTGGGAAAGGGACAATATAAGTAGTCTTGCCTATACATTGAAAAGGTTATTTTCAGATTTGAAGCCATGACCTCCAGGTCACAATGGAGCAACCTCAAACATTGTTTCAAGGCACACCCTTCTTGTTTGAATACATAGATCAAAACTAGACACACATTCATTTTAGTCAACATGTGTCATGCTATGGAAAAATAAATAAATATATCTATATATATATATATATATATACTTTCAACTAACAAATAATGAAACATCCTTTAAGATGACATCGTTGTTCTTGAAGAATTAAAGTTCAGAATCACTTGTTAGAAACCTTTTAAAACTTTATAATGAAATATATTAGTTGTTTAAGTTCCAAAACCTTGCTCTTAATATTATAAGAAAACTATTGCACGTGTATAGTATGGAATTTATTTATTTTGTATTGCCTACGTCATGCCAATCCAATGCATAGGCATCAGGCATCAACTCACTCGCATAATCCAAGTAAATTGCCCTAACATTGCCTTACACCTTCACAACACTGGCAAGACATCAGTTTATGCCAACAATACTAACCTCATTGGAGAAGAATGTTCAGAAAAGTTATCTCTTGGATCATCTTCACGCAGTTCATTGGTCACGAGGTGAAATTAGGAAAAAATTTCTTTTCTTCATGTATTTCAACCCATAGGCATGTTTGTTTGTCTAAAAGTAGTAATTTACTTCAGCAGTACTACAGCATGCTAGAGAAATAATTTAAAACACAAACAAAAGTGTTAACAACCAAAGATTAGAATTGTTACCCCTTCAAAAACTACAACAGTTGCTCCATTCAGCAGAGGACCATAAGTAACATAGCTGTGCCCAGTGATCCATCCACAATCAGCAGTGCACCTGAGGTGGGGAAATAAAGACAACGGAAGGTCTCAATGAATCTACTTAATTTTCAATCAGATCCCTTGAAGAGAACTATAGAAACTTTATTCAGTAAAAGTACAAAATCCATGTTATAGTCGCTAGCATACCAGTATATATCTGTTGGTTTGTAGTCAAATGCATACTTGAATGTTGTTGCAGTGTATATCATGTATCCTCCAGTTGTGTGCAGAACACCCTGCATTTGAAAATTGGCCCATCAATATCGAAAACTTCCAGAGAAATTCTCAAGTAATCTTTAGGTACCTAACCTTTGGCTTTCCTGTACTCCCACTAGTATATAGCAGAAAAAGTGGATCTTCTGCATCTACCCACTCTACCGCACACGTTGTTGGAAATTTTGGGACCGTGTCCTGAAAAATAGTACTTCAAAATCGAATCAAGCAAATCAAGAAAGGTATTATAGGACTAGGTGTAAAAACAAACATATTCCATAAATTATTAAAAAGCACATGGTGATGGGCAAAAACAGAAATGCAAAATAACATAATAAACATCTTCACTGAATACTGATAATGACATATTCAAACAGTTGAAAGAAATTACATAATACAAACATACCATATATGTATATATACCACTAACTAATTTAAGGTTGAAACTTAAACAACTTATGCGTTTCCTAAGGCAGCCCGGTGCACGAAGCACCCATGCTTATGCGGCCTGGGGAAGGATAGGACCACATTTTGGTCTATTAAACGCAGCCTTACCTTGTTTTTTGCAAGAGGCTGTTTCCACGACTCAAACCCATGGCCATATGGTCACACGGTAGCAACGCTTACCGTATTTATACATTCCCTAAGGCATGTTTCTAAAATTTTAAACACAGTAATTTTGAACTTAAACCTAAAGAATAATACACCAACTTAGATGATGCCTAATTATCTGCTAGCTTGAATCTTGATTTCCTTTTTCTTCTGTTTAAAATAAATATGTGAAATTTAAAAATATTCAATTCTTTCTAAGCTTTGATCCACAAAAGAAAACTCAACTAAGGCTTTTTCCAACTACATGTGGTCAGCTACATGAATCCGCTTCCTCCACTCCGCTCTATCGAGAAAATGTTAGATATTTCTTAATTATCTCCGTCCATGTTATTTTAAGTATACCTCTACCTCTATTGTTACCATCTAGTGTTAATAGGTCACTCTTCCTAACTGGTGCGTCTAAAGACCTACGTTGTATGTGTCCAAATCACCTTAGTCGGTTCTTTCTCATTTATCTTTAATTAGTGCTACTCCTACCATTTCCCAAATATGCTCATTTCTATTTTATTCTTGAACGTTTTATTACTTATCCATCTTAACATTCACATTTTTGTTACATTTAGTTCGTTAACATGTTTTTTAATTGTCCAACATTCTGTACCATATAGCATGACTGGCCTAATAACAACTCTATCAAATTTTTCCTTTAACTTCAATGGGATGCGCCTATCATTTAATACTCTAGAAACACTCCTCCACTTAACTAATCCACAAAAGAAAAGGAAAGGAAAAAGATATTAGAAAAAAATTAGAAGTAATATCATGTCGTACTCAATTAGAATAGTTTAAAAAATATTGCCAAGCTCTTAAAATCCTAAAATTATATAACAAACAACTAATGCTTGCCTAGACAATCAACTAAGCAATTTGATGGGAAAAGTGAAAAGACCAAGGCAATAACCTAGTTGATTCCAAAGCAATGCCTTCAGAGAACTATTTTAGAGATGCAAGGCATATAAAAGGTCCCTTAAGACCATGAGTCTGACAGATAATCCTTAAGGTGGTACAAGGCATAAGCAAAAAAAAAATGAAAAATCTTCAATTTTATTTTATTTTATTTTATTACTATTATTTGTTTTTTTTGAAAGAGAGAGAGAGAGAGAGAGAGAGAGAGAGAGAGAAACTGCAACAAACTCTTGTATTGATTAGTTGTTGTTGGCCACATGCCTTTCTGTCAACCATTATACAATATTTATTGGTTTTTTTCATCGCATCAAAGAGAGCTTTTCACACTCCATCCTAAGCTAATTTTGACATGTTCCCACCGTTTTAACACCCTTAATTACACTATTTCATCCATTCTCATTGATGTCTTACTACTATTCATTATTGGAGTTTGAAGACTTTGAACTAGTCTTACCCAATCTTCTTTCATTTTATCACCAATTGAAGCTAGACATAAGCTCTCATAAACGACGGGTGTTTCTTGAGTATTATATGATCGACACGTCCCATTGAGGTTGAAAGAAAAACTTTATAAAACCACTATTAAGCCAGCCTTGCTATATCGAAGAAAAAGTCGGGCAATAAAGAAACAACATAGGAACAAAATAAGTGTAATGCCTTGTCTGTTCTCCGAAAAGAAAAAGAAAAAAGTAACAAAACAAAATAAGCGTAATGAAAATGTGTATGTTAAGATGAATATGTGGTAAAACATTAAAAGATAGAATTAGAAATGAACATATTTGAGAAATGCAAGGAATGGCCCCAATTGCAAATAAAATGAGAGAAAATCAATTAAGGTGGTTTGAACACATACAACAAAAACTTTAGATGCTCTAGTTGAGAAGAGTGGCCTATTAACAATCCACAGTAATGAAAGAGGTAGAAGAAGACCTAAAATAACATGGGAAAAAATAATTAAAAAAGATATAATTACTTGTAATTTAAATGTTGACTTAGCCTTTGATAGAGTAGAGTAGAGGAAGCATATTCATGTAGCCAACCATATGTACTGGGAAAAGGGGTAGTTGAGTTGAGTTGTAGAAAGGGTAGAAAAAAAAATTCAAAAAAAAAAGAAAAAGACTAGATAAGAAAAGTTGATATGAGCACTTCACTTTTATAACTAACAATAATTGAACTTAAAATTGCTAGTTCTTATTGGTTCTTCATTTCATGGGGGATACATGACAAGGCAATTGAGAAGCACTGAATATAGATTGTCCATTTTACAAAAGAAGCTTTCTCTAGCTAGAAATAACAGCACAAGTTAGCACTACTAACCTGCCACCAAACATCCCTACCCTCCTTCCACGATGTAGCATCCTTCTTCATAGCAGAGTGATTTTCATAAGTTAAACACACCGCTGCTCAAAGAAAAGTCAATCTCTTCATAAAAGGACCAAGTATAGTTTGTCAAGAGTAAGAATAACAACTGCAACATCAAAAACTGAAACAAGGATACACTCAACATAACCAAATAATTCCAAAGTCCCAGTGAACAAAAGTATAATACTTGGCAAGTTAACTCTAGCATATGATGAAACTTAACACCAGAATGTACTAGTTTGAGATCCCATGTACTTAAAAATTATGCACTAGTCAGTAAGAAAACCAATTAACACATTAAAGAAATGGATCTCGTTGAATCTACATCTCAAGCATTCCACCAAATCAATAAAGAAAGTCATACCCCTAATTTTCAAAAAAATGCAGGCTCAATCAAACTTTAGCATGGATAGCAACTTACATCCTCAGTTGGAACAAAGGTAGAAACATAGGAGCATAAAAATGGAAGCACAGACTGTGCAACGAGACATATGAAGCAACATCCCTTAAATCACATACCAGGAGATACCCCATTTTTGGCTGAATCAAGAAGTGCAGCATCTACAATTTCTTTGAGATTGATGAGTTTAGGCCCTCTTCGAACAGCATTGCAGGTTATTATGGCCTTAGGTTTGCAGTCCACAATTCTTTGAGCAAGAGATTCTGAAGAAAACCCAGCAAAGACAACCTAAAAGAAGAGAAAAGTCGCCACTAATGACATATAAATAATAAGGAGGCACGTTCATCATATGAATGAAAGTGGAAGAGAAGAAGGATATATAGTGCATTACCGAATGAACAGCGCCAATGCGAGCACAAGCCAGCATTGCTATTGGCAATTCCATCAGCATGGGTAAGTAAATGACAACCGCATCTCCCTTTCTAACACCAATATCTTTCAAATAATTGGCAAGCTGTTGACAAGTCAAGATTGGAGATGGGGTGTCAATTGTAGATTTTCATATAGAAAGAATAAGGAATTCCCCCTTCTTCTTTTACTAGTAGAAAATGAAGAAATTAAAGAAGAAGATGGCAATGTAAAAGAACCTGGCAAACTTTTTCCAAGAGCTGTCCGTAAGTCAAGTGGGCATCCTGTCCCAACTCATTTCCTTCCCAGTAAATAGCGATTTTGTCACCATTCCCTGCGTTGATAATTCTATCGAGGGCGTTGTAACAAATATTGGTGAGACCGCCTTTGAACCACTGCTCAAGAGTGAACAACATCAACCATCAACTAAAACGAGTATTTTTAAGAAGGCATTAAAGTGAATCAATATATAAAAGCAATGAAAAAAAAAAAAAAATCAAATTTTGACCTCAATCTGGACAGTCCCCTTCCTGACATGGAGATTTTCATAGAAGACTGGCTCCCCCCATTTCTTCTCCCAGTAAAATTGCGAGGCAATATCCGACCAGAATCCGGCTGGATCCTCGATAGACCTTCTATACAACTCAAGGTACTGGATCAAATTCAGAGGGTGGGTAAAAGTCAATCAACAAACAACAAGTTTTCTACCAATTTACAATTGACAATTACAGAATGCCAAAGCTACTACAGCACATAGATAGATGAAAAAGGGAAAAGCGGGAAAAAGAAAAAATAGGGAACTGACCTTGTCCGGGGACGAAACATGAGCCTGAGAAGAGAAGTGTGGGTCCGGGAAAACAAGGTCGCGATGGTCGGAAGCGGAAGCAATAGCTGCTATGGATTGGACGTGGCGCAGCTGATCAGTGACCGTATTCGAATCCATCGGACGGGGAGGTTTTCTGTTCCGATCAGGAGAGTATGGAAAAGGAGTTGAAGAAGGAGAAGAAGACGACCGCGTATTTGAATAAAATATTGATTGTGTCGTCGAAGAGGGGGCAAAGAAGGAACATTTATAAGCAAGGGGTTTAAATAAGCAAAATACGGAAAGAGCCACTGCCATTTGAAAGATAAGAGCGCAAACCCCAAGCTCCAATTTCAACAGCGAGACCTCTTCTGACTTGTGAAGTTACACACTCCATTTTTTTTTTTTTTTATATATATATATTTTATTGAGTTTCTCCTTTCAATTTGCAGGAGGAGGAGATAGTCTGTTTGACCAATCAATATGAATGCGCCAAAAACACATAGTCTAATTCGTATGGAGAGTGCTTAAATAGATAAGGGACAAACCAGGGGCAGGGATGCAATCTTCTGACGTGCTGCTTTATCTCATTTCCCCAATTCATCCACCCCTTAGTTACTTGTAAGGGAGTTACTTGTAAGGGCTGGGGCTGGGGCTGGACGGACGGCCGGGTCGAGAACCTGACTTGTTCAAATAAAATGGGACACTTTTTAATTGGCTTCACACATCGTCATCAATTGTTCATTTATTCATTTGGTTTCAACGAAAATACTTAACTAATGACTTTAATCCCCACGACCCATGGGACACGCAACCTTACCTCCAACTATATCTAATTTTATTCTTTTGTCCTTTTTAGATAAGAGAAGATACGGGATAGACTTTTTCTTTAATTAGAAATATTAGTTAAAAAAACCAATAAATTGCAACTAACAAGTTATAGATAATTTTGGAGAAAGAGAAAATGATCCAAACCCTTTTTTTTTTTTTTTTTTCTCAAATAGACATGCTACAAGAGTATTTTACTTTTGCATTTACCTTAATGCAAAGAAAGACCCGTTCAAAGGGAGAATATGGTTTGCACATTCAACTATTTAAGCCAAACCGGCATTCGAAATGTTTGAAATTGGGAGGCAGCTTCTTGTATCTTTGCAAAAACCGATGATTGTAAAGAAGAAGAAAAAAAGGATGATGATTAGCTGGAATCCTCATTTTTTCATTAATTTATGAATACAAAATTCTTTGATTCTCAATCAGTTGAGCTGCCAGTTAGTAATTTATATTGATATTATATTAGAGGGAAAGGCCGAGAGTTGATTGATGAATGATTTGCTTTCTAAGTGTTGAAAAAATGGGTAACAAACATCATTTTTGTTTATTTTGAGCTAAATATTTAAGTGAGACTCATATGTGATTTTGAGTGAGACCAGACTGAATATTACTTTCTAATATATGGATATTAGGAATATATAATTATTTAGCTATACACATTTTTATATTAATGGGAAATTGGGTCTAAAGTAACCTACTTGATAAGTATAAAGTGACTAAATTTAATAAACAAAGTTTAATTCCCACATGGAAAAGTTAGACAACTATGTGTGTTAGCTAAAACTCTTCACTTGTATTTGAGTTCACTATACACGCACAAAGGACGCCTTAGGGGTGATGCAACCCTGCACACGCGCATTGGGCACAGGTTCAATGTATGCAATCCGTAGTCGTAGGATCATATCTGTGTCAATCGTGCACGATCCAGCGGCATTGTATCGCATGCATCAATCACGGTCGTTAGATCACATCTACACGTATCGGGCTCGATCCAACAAACGCGTTGATCAAGACCGTCAGATCATGCCTTTACGGATTGTACACGATCCAACAATGTACGATCAGGTACGATGATTGTTATAGTCAAATCACATCTGGTTTCGATCAAACTCGATGCAATAGTGCACAAAAAGACACCTTGTACAGCCACGAAATGGATATATGTAGTGCCCTCCATAACTCAAAAAATCTATCTCAAAAATATTTGATTTTTCAGTATTTTCTCTTATTTCTTTCTTCTTTATTTTTGTAAGAGATTACAACATTTATTGGTTCGATTATTCTTGTAATTTGAAGTGTTGTTGTCATAAGAAGGATATTGTTATATTTTAAGAGATAATTGTCATACACTGTGAGCACCAGTGCAAGACAAAATTATCTTAAGGACATAACGTTAAACTTTAAACTCAATCTACTGTTATTATATCATTACTCTATTGAAATAACGATTGATCTATTTTAGCTAGACAAAGTCTTGTTCTTAGTACTTTTGAATAGTGAACGAAAAACAACTTGTTGCTCTAAAAAATTAATATTTAAGTGAGACCATTATAACTTCGTTACTTAGCTTGGGAACTAGTCTAATTAATTATTTCGAAAGTTATTTTCTGTGAAACATACCACCACATCCAAACAACAATAAGATAACAGCATAATGAACCGATGAGACATGAGTTTCAACTACTCTTAAATAAGTAAAACTAGGGCCGCGTCTAGGTTGTTAAAAGTTGACGAATTGAAAAGATTAAACACATCGTTAGCTCCAATATAATCACATCTCACCAAATTGTCTCCAATCTCCTCAGTCCTCCCTAAAAGATGGAAGGATTTTACGGAATAACTCTTGTTCTTTACATGAAAACATATGTTAATTAATACAATTCAGATGGGACAGAATAATAATAAGATTTGAATTTCGGTGGGGGGGGGGGGGGGGGGTTGGGGCTGAGCTGTCTAGTATCAGATTAGATCCCGATCCACTTTTTTTTTTTTTTTTACTGTTAAACTGAATTTATTTTGCTCACTGAAAATCAGTCTCACATGGACTTGATCCACCAAATCGGGAACTGGAGCGTCGCGTAATGGTCACGGTTACCGAGCCAAATTCATATCGAGATTACCCACCAAATCATTACTTTAGTTCTTTATTTTCCTCTCCTCCATTTAGATACGGTTGGGTCGATTTTTTGGAGCCAATAAGAAAAAATCCCCTAAAACTACCAGTAACAGACTTGCACGAAAGCTTGGTCCCAAAAACCAAAAAGTTCCAACCGACAAACTTCCGCTCCTACGTACCATCATTATGGACAGACAACACCACGTCATGTATGGCGACAACTTAGGTCAATAAGAAAAGCTACGACTGTCACATGTGATTAAACTGGTTTAGTGCAATGGTTTGTGTCACACGTGATACTGAAACGAAGGCGTTGGATACTTCCTAACCAGCCTTGGTACTCTGCTGTCTAATATGGTACATACATAATGGTGACCAACACCTACACATGACTACCAAAACTTAAATCCCTAACCTTCTTCGCACCCTTTACATATTCCATGTAATAGCAATCATTCAAGCCTCATTTGACTTCTCATCCACCAAATCTTATAAACTTCAGTCCCCTTTAATATACTATTACCCAATCAATCAAATGATACAGCGACCTTTTTCTCAGTTACAACATACCTTCTCCATCCTCTGAGGTACAGGGATATCGTCGTACCAAATACCCAATCTGCTTTATTATTATATAAGACCATATGCAAACGACATTACCATAACTTTTCCCCACACGGATTCCATTCATATAAAAAAAAGAATGAATAATTTCAACTATCTATAACATAATGTACTCACAGAATAGGTGAAAAACGGTTTATGGTAGATCACCCTTCTCATGAACATGGCTTATCCTTCCTAACCACGACAAAATATGGGTGTGCTCACCGCTGCAAATTTTACAATTTCCAATTACCGCTTTTTAACCTTACCAGTGCTTATTTTGCTCTTCTTTGCTCTCGGCTTGTGCCCCTTCGACTTGCATTCGTCTACCTTGTCATGAGGATCCACATCTTCAAACTTGATTGGTTTTATGATGACACCAGGTGTCTTCACTACCTGCAAACAAATGTATCCTCACCTCAGAAACTACATCCTTCAGTCATTACAAAAAACAAAGAAACCTTTGACCAAATAGCGACTAAGACGGTTTGGATACATATAACGTAAGCCTTTAGATGCACCAGTTCAAAAAAGTGACCAATTAACGCTAGATGGTAACAATAAAAGTAGAGATAAACCCAAAATAATAGGACAGAAGTATTCAAGAAAGATCTAACTTTTTGTAATTTAAATGTCAACTTAGCCCTCAATAGACCTAAGTTGAAGAAGTGAATTAATGTAGCCGATCCCATGTAATTGGAAAATGACTTAATTGAGTTGAGTTGAATTGAAAAGCCATTCCACTTCACAAGTATACATCTTTCATTGTTCACACCCAATGAATAACAAAACCCACTTTGAGATTTTTCTTTATCTAGCCATAAAGAACCACAAAAAATAAATTAAACATAATGCATCCACCAAAAGCTCTACCATAAAGAACAGGCTTTCACATGCCTTTTTTTAAAAAAAATTTCTGGAGCAAAATCAACAAACTAATACTTCTTTTCATAATTATTCGTGGACCACCTATCAAATTTCTTTCAAGAGTTATCATACTTGCCTCTGGGCGATTGAGTGCTCCAATTGATGTTGCTGGATTGAATTCAGGTCCAATTGGTACTCGGATGCTCTGTTCAAAAACTTCTTTGGATGTGTATGGGAATGGTAATGTCTTTGTATGCAGCTTCTCAGCCTGATAAGCACAAAATTGAAGTGAGAATCTTCTCTATCAACAGCAACCATCAGGAAATTAAGGCTTCGTTTACAATTTTCTATATCCCAAATTCCAGAAACGCTGAAAATGCATTTGGTTAAGTAAATTCGGAAAACAGTTTTCAACTTTTTGTTAAGAAAACAAGTTGTTTTCAAAAATGATAAAAAGCTGTTTTCTTAATTTTCTGTTTCGAGATTCAATCCTTGTTTTCAAATCACCAACCAAACGCAGCCTAAAAAAGCCAAACATGAAGCTGAAAAAATTAGGATTCAGACTAAATAAATGATCAAAATCCAGAAAAGTAACTGCAGTTGATCGTAGTGCTGTAAATCCAAATTAAATAAATAAATAAATAAATAAAACTCCAATTCCAAGAAACTTGTACAAAGACCCGATCTGTGAGCAATTACATAGCACAGTGCAAGGGAGGAACGGAATCAGCATTGAAGAAAAAATTCATCCATGCCAATATTTGACAATCTTTATGGTTTACAGTTATGAAGAATGAACCAATCCTCCCTCCACCAAGAGAGATGAAAATAAAGCAATCCAACAACATAATTAATCTGATGGCTTCATTGAGTCAGGCATCAAAACAAGTAAACCCTCAACTGGGATCAGCATATATACAAAAACCCCTTTGCATATCACGGGGTTTAGGATTATACCATATTTTTCCATCAGCAATTTACTTTTTACAGCTCCACAGTGATACTAGAGCAATGAAAACCTAAAATAACATGGAAAAAATAATTAAAAAAGATATAACTACTTCTAATTTAAATATCGACTTAACCCTGAATAGATTGGAGTAGAGGAAGCAAATTCATGTAACCAACCCCATATAATTGAGAAAATGCTTAGTTGAGTTGAGTTGAGTTGATTTAGGTTTTACTGCACTTTGATACTTTTTTGTCCAAAAACTTCTCAATGATTACAAAGTTGACCCAATGTTATGGATAAAGCTTTTCACTAGTCAAATCAGTTCTCAAAAGAAAAAGTCCCCCACATACCCGAAAACAGCTTATATTTGTTGATTATACTTCTAAGCATTCAACATTTGATGGAACTGGCTTTCAGATTGGAAGGGGATATAGAGACGGGTAGAGAGAAAGGTTAATTAAAAACACAAAATCAATCCTACTTACCTTTTTGTTGACCTTCTCAGAGATTATCACATGGTTAAGATGTGCATCCTTCCGCTTTTTAAGTGATTCTTCCCTCTTCCTTTTTGCATTTTCATGCTCTTTTAGAATCCAAGAAGGCAAACCTTTCTTCTGCTGGACATGTGTCCATTGGCCCCAGCCAGGAAGTAAAACTGGCTTTTCAGGTTCAGGGTTCTCCTCATTCAAAATTTCCTGTTTATCCTGCTCAAACTCTTGCTCCACATTATCACCGGCAAAAGCTATGTGTATAAGATCTGCCTGTGATGGAAGTTCATAATCTTGCTTGGGGCCAGAAGACAAAATCCCATCAACCATCTCTTCTCCACTCTCTGTATCACTATCCTCGTCCACTTCCTTTCATAAATAAAGGGGGAGGAAAAAGAAAGAGAAATAAAGAGAGAAATCAGTCATATCATCAACCAATAAACAAAACAAGAATGCATTTTAACCCATAAGAGGTCAGACCTTGAGGTTCTCATGAGAAGAAGCTGGTAGAACCACTCTTGGAGGCTTTCCAATATTATTGTTTGTTATATTCTGAGTTTTCATCGGCGCATTCTTTTTCATTTCACAAAATGGATCACAATTCCAAAAGACAAGAAGTAGCTCCCATAGTCACTAAGAAAAGAAAAAATGAAACAAAATAAAACACACCTTATTCCAGGACTCAGATGCCAAGAGAGCACTTTCATATGTTGTCTTGGGGCAACTACCTTGAATAATGCTATCAACACTCTGTCATTCACAAAATAATAAATTTTCCATTTCTAAAGAGCAAAAATACTTCAAATAAAAGGTACATGTAATACCTTCAATTCAGAATCCTGGCCATGTTCAGACTCTTCAGCAAGTTTAACAGTACCAATTTGAGCCTCCTGCAAATAACCAATTTTAGCACTTCCCAAATTGGCATTCTTGTTGGTCTCAACGTCCACTTCGCTATCACTATCCCAACCATCATTATTAATGGCATTGTTTAATTCTTCAGACTGCTTTATAGCTGCCCCAAACACTCGTCTACCACTTGAAGTGCCTACTTTCTGATTTTCTTCATCTAATCCACCTTCAAGTTGTTTCAATGATGACTCATACTCTTCAAGAACCAGCTTAGCTTCTGCATCAGCTTCCTCCCTCTTCTTTTTCAATCCTCGAACCTACAAAAAATCATGAAAGAAAATAAAGAAGTCACAAAAAAAAAAAAAAAACAAATGCAATAATGCTCTGAGAAATTCTTGATGAAAATGGACAAATTCAATTCATAGTCCTCCCTTTGTGACAATTAATATAGGGTTCAAGTTAGAAGAAGATAACCCACCAACTAGTATTAAATATCAAATAGGAATGTACCATGAAAGGCAAGGAAAGCACTCCTGATTCAGGAATCTCATCCTCCTCTTCCATCACTTCAACTGTTTTCTCCTTTGCTTTCGTAAGCAGCTTGGAAGCCATATACTGTTCTGTACCATGGTCAAGATCATCAATGTCATCCTCATCACTACTTTCATCATCACTACTCGTGTCTCCCATAGAATTTATTTTTCTGGTCAAGAGGGTGTGTCGATGAAGCTGTTCAGAGATAGCGGCTCGAGTTCCTTCATCTTGGGCATTCAAACCACGCTTTAAAATGCGCTTTGCCCATTTAGAGCTATTTTTGTGCTTCAATGTTATACGCTCCTGTTTTTAATGAAGAAAAGAGTGGCATTTAAATAACATTTCTCAAGGTAGTAAACAAGTTAGCAAGCATTGGGCTTGTGATCCAACTTAAAGTGGACACTAGGTCCGGAAGCCACAAATCAATAGCCAATTACCTCTGCTCGTTTAAACTCCTGTTTAATTGCAAGTTTTTTTGCAGCTTCAGGATCCATTTGTAAATCCATTGAAGTAGCCTTCAATTTATCCTTCTTCAACAAACGATGAAATGTTTTGGATTTGATCTTTTTGATGTGTTTTGCCTTCATTTCATGACGAAAAAGAAGGCTACGCATTTTAGCCAAACGATTTTGACGGTCCTTCACATCTTCCACAGATATCTATCAAAGCATTATTCACCGAAGCAAGACAGAAAATGGGTCAATAGACCATTAATAGAAATCAAAGCAACTACTATTCTAATAATGCACAATAACTGAAATGAAAAGACAAATAAAAAAGATCACACCATACAATAACCTATTATTGCTAAAGCAATATCTCTAGAAAGGTAACCAAAACTATTCCTTTACAATCAATAGAGCTCAAATAGACTCCACTATATACTAAGTATTTTTAAAATAATTTCTAGTTCAAATATTACAGTAGAATTAAATGCATTTGGGGCTAGTTGCTTTCGCATAAATCCATAATTTTTCTCCAAACTAACAGTCAGACCACCAGTTCACAATAGATAAACTAAAAAAAGACAAGCAGGAGCTCAATTACCTTGTTAAGTTCAAGAAGCTTTGCACCATCCTCCTTATGAGCTTCCACAATATTGGCATCATGAACTAATGAAGCAATTTTCTTCTCAAAATTGGTCCTTGGCTCAAATTCAGAGGCCATTGCCCCTATAGTCGAAAAACCCAAGTTTGTATCCTCATCAAAGAAAATGGTAGGTGCCTCTCTATTTCTCTTAACTAATGGCTCCCACTTAGTAATATCTTTCTTTGATTTTTCATAAGCTACCTTCCTTTCCAAGTTCTCCCATACTACTTTTGGAAGGGGAGGCTGAACAGTCAAGGACTTTCTACTTAGTTGATGCATTTTCTTTCTAAACTCAGTGTAGATGGGTTTCTCCTGGAGGGGATCCAAAAGATCTTGAATACTAATTTGTCCATTACCATCTAGTGCACCCCGACTCGGATTATATTCAGACTCAGGATAAGCCTCTGACACGACTAAATTATTCTTCTTCCTTGGCCGACCTGAAAAAATGGTAAAGCTTTGAATGTAGTCAATGCTGATTGACAAATTGATCTCACAAAGTGAAGCTTTAAAAAATTTCTTACCTTCAAAAGCCTCAGCTGGCATTCCTGTAATACCTTGCAGCATCCTTGCATGCCTTGCATCATCTTCTTCAATCTCATCACCTGATTGATCCAAATTACTGCTTTCCTTGTTCTTTTTCCTTTTTGCAACATTATCACCGTCGTCGTCGTCGTCATCTGATGGTAAATTCTCATCCTGAACCGAGGAAAACGTAAGAACATATCAACACAAGATTAACCATAAGATGCAATACAAGCTTTTGTGAGCTCTTGGGTCCAAGACTTCACATAATTAATAAATTTATATTATATTATAAGAACAAAGGATTCCTACTCAGTATGAATTTTTCTGTTTTTTAAGGTTTTTTTTTTCAATGTAGTTTTTAAGTTTTATTCGTTGTCTTTCTATCTTCTCTCCTTTTGTTTTCGTTCTCTTCTTCCTTTTTTTTTTTTCTTTTAAGTGAAAAATTGTTGGTTTCAACTTTTTTAAAGACTATAAATTATATATTAATTTATGCGTTATTTGTTATTTTCCACTTATGCAAGTTTATTTAGTTTAATGGGTTGGTCATTGTTTGTGATAAATAATTGTTAAACACACGTTTATTTACTTTTCATGTGTAGGTAAAATTAAAATGCATATTTTACTTTATTAGTTGATTATTTTTTTATTTTTTTAATCAGAAACAAGTATGTATATTAAATGATTAAAAGATTTACAAAATAGAAGATAGAGACAAGCGCACTAGAGATGCACAAGAAAACAAAAATACAGCAGCCACAATACAGATTGATCTAACCTAACAAACTCGCACCAAAAAGAGACCTGACACCTTACAATAAGCAATTACTTCAGTTCATCAACCAACAGGAAATTGAAACATTATTGCCCCATGTTGACGCATGATTAATTTAAGTTTACTTTCATTCATTTTAAAATATTTACTAATGGGTCTAGCTAGATTTTTTCCCTACAATCTATAAGAGAATTTTATTTAATTGGTCTTTTATTTACATAATAAATAATTTCAATTAAATGTCAACTTAGCCTTTGATAGAGCGGAGTGGAAAAAGCAAATTCATGTAGCAAACTTCTTGTAATTGAGAAAAGGCTTAGTTGAATCGAGTTGAATTGAGATTAATTTTATTTGTAAATTTCATTACATGTTTGTAAATACAAAAGACTTTTGACATATAATTTATCAATATAGAAACTTCAATTGTTCCTTTATACTTCAAATGTGCAACTTATTTTTTCTTCTTCTATTCTTTTGTTGACTAACATGTGTTAGTATAACATATTTAATGAATAATAATAATTATTTACAACATAGCCACGCAAAACGCTGAGCTGAAAACTTGTTTAGATTAATCCAAATTAGCTTTATCAAGGAGATAGATAATGAGAGATTGACAAAAATAATTTCTTCTTTGTAAGACATAAAACATGCCAATGTTTGAAACATCAGTTTCCAAATATTGACCAAAGCACAAAAGAAAAAAAGGTCATCTCGTACACCACCTTTCACAAGGCTATGAGCATTGAGATAGACTAAAAAGGGTGTATTCATTGGCCTTAAACTATAGTTTGCAGCATGTAACTTGGGGTTTCTAGCTGTTATGTCCAAGTTTACTAAAAATTTTGCCAAACTTCTGGCATTTTTTAAATTACCAAATTGTAAATTAAAAACTACATTAAATTCAAAAAAATCCACAACTTTCAAAATATCACAAGAATTTTTACTTCAAATATGCATTTTTAACGAATAAACATTACATAAGATCCCCATTAAATCAAATCTCAATAACACAAGAAAGACAAAAGAAAGAGATATTAGTCTTTTAACTAACCTCAAAGTTTTCAGGGAGCTCATACTCGAGGTTATCAACCGGATCAAATCTTCGATTCTTCTTTGACTCTTCCTCGGGTATGGTCTCATCATACTCGTAAACATCCTGAAGAGGTACTTGTTCTACATCTGAATCGATCTCATCGTCATTATTAGCATGTGTCGGCTTCAAGAAAGGGAACTCTTTTTGAAGTGCAGATGGTAGACGAGGACCAGTTGTCCTCCTTCCCTTATTCTTTGCCTTCTTCTGTGAGTGTCCCAAGTGAAAACTCTTCTTATTGCCTCCGCTTTTGCCTCCACTTCTGTTGGTGTTGCTCTCCTCTCTCACCTTTCTCTTCTTGTCAGCCATTTTCAGTGCCTCAAATCAGGTTTATACCCAGACACAAATAGATAACTAAGAATCTTCTGAAAAATGCGTTGAAGACAAGTAGGGTAAATTCAATTAACACATATTGTTAACGATATGGTGGAAGAGCTGCATTCTTAGAACAAGAAGATTGTGAGCATGGTTACCACGGTTCACTTCTATGATATTGAGTTTAGGTTTTTGTTTGGAAGAGGAATCTCAAAATTGATTTAAGTCCAGGGTGAATTGTAAACTCAGAATTGATTAGAATACTAGTTATGAGTTCGTGCTCCGCACGAATTAAGCAAGCAAGAAAATATTTAATTTTAGTGTTTTAATAGTGTCTGTAATGAATGATAAAAAAAAATTATTAAAAAAAAAAAAAAAGTCATAAATTTTAACTATATATTAAATGTAAAATTAAATTTTGAATGATAAGATGGATAAATTAATAGTTAATTTTTTGTTCAATATAAATTATGAATTTATTATATAGGTAGTTTTCTATGATTATGTTAATTTCATAAGGTGTTAATATAAACAAATAATTTCATGTGTAAGACTTCCTATATGTTAAAAGTTACCATAGTCATGTGATATGGTTGTGATTAATATTGGCAGTGCCGAGTCTCGAAGACTATCCTATGTACAACTCCTTCATCTAACACAATTCTTATAATCAGTAATTAATTCAGAAATTAGTAATTTCTATAAAAAAAATCATATTAGAACTCACGTAAAAATGATATGCAACAATATTGTTATCGCAAGTAAGGCATGTAAATATCTACTAAAAACATGATATAGCAATTCATACTTTTAAAACTTGTAATTACTACCTTCTTAGTTTTATTCAAAACTCGTTAGAAGGAATGTACGCATGCACACACACATACCAAAAACAGAGAAAAAAAAGGGACTCAACAACAAAAAGAATAGAGCATGGATTATAGGAGCTTGAATTTATTTTATAAATTACTTAATTGAAAATGGTGGTTTTCACCTCTTTAAATCAAAAGCATTCAAGTGTTTCAATCAATCTAAAACACACAATAAAAAATATCAAAATTAACAATAGATTAAAAATAAAAATTAACAATAGATTAAATATAATTTTAGAAGAATACCAAAAGCAGTCAAACATGAGTGTTTTTTTTTATTATTATTTTTTAAAACATTTAGCAGTATTATAATATTATATAGATATGAAGAAGGCGTATTTCAAATTTTTTTACTCAGGCCACACTCATTTCAACCATAAATGTATACAAATATGCCGAATTGAGTTTTAATTGTTTGATGAGATACTCAACTTGAAATATTCTTGGAGCTTTTGAAATGCTACACTATAATAAAAAAATGGATATAATTAAGAAAAACAAAAGTTGAATTCAAACCATTCAAAAATCTCTTTTCAAAAATATATATATATATATATTTAAAAATCTAAAAAAACACTAACTAAATTATGATTCAACTTGACACCAACCATCTCATAGGCTCTCATAATAATTTTTGCATTTGCAAATTGATTTTAATCGAAATTGCATTAGAAACTGACAACGAATAAGTTTAAAAACTTGTAGACAACTTTTAATTGAACTCACAAATCTGCATAGCCAAAATATAGAATTTAAAATCTATTGTCAAGCTTACAAAGTTACAACAACGTCATCTAATTTCTATGATTAAATAGAAAATACAAATAATTTTCTCTACTATAACCTTAAAAGGTAAAATAAGCTCATCACAATAGTGGAATTGAAGCATAAAGTGGGCATTACCAATTAAACTTGAGAGGAAGAGTATGAAAAAATTGAAATTGGGACTTCTATGCTTGAATTATTTGTTTTAAAAACTTTTTTTACATTCTTCGCTATATAGGATTCAGCTACTACTTTCTTGGTGTATAATTTGAAAATCGTGAAAAGAAGGGGGAGAGAGAGAGAGAGAGAGAGAGAGAGAGAGAGAGAGAGAGAGAGAGAGAGAGAGAGAGAGAGAAAAGAAAAGAAAAAACACTAAATGAATTTATTTTCAAAGTTACTTATGGGGAAAAAAACCTTGTCTCAAACTAAAGGGGTCGAGAGCTCCAACCAAAACGAAAACGAAATAGCAAGTGGCAAAGAAAGAAAGGAAGAAGTAATTGGACCAAAAAAGTTCCAAAAAGCAAAGACACAATACACAACCTATTCTACTAATCATTAAACCCAAAGTAAACATTTGAAAAAATCATTCGAACGCTCTAAAAAATTAAACAATACTTTTAAAAACATTTCCTAAGAGGCTTAGCAAAATTTCATAAATAATAATAATAATAATAATAATAATGCAATGTGATATGGTAATCCATAAAGGTGTAAATTTCCTGTTTCCTTTTCCAAGTCTTGAAAGCCAAGATAGCCTTATTGAGCGCAACTATAAAATCAAATTTCACTTAGATTCTAAGAAACATATACCTACACACACATATCAAAAACCAACATTTTCAAATGACTCAAACCTGAAAAAAATTTAATTTCTAAAATTCTATATTAGGATTTGCAAAATGAAAATTCTAAAAAAATTGAGTACAATATTTCAATTCAAATGATTTCCAGTAATTTATAATTAGTTTTTACGATTAAATGTATATGGAAGGTTTTTAAAATTAAAATAGAACATAAGGGAAGCTAAATGTTTATTCAAGATTTCTTAAAAAGTAGAATGCAAGGGAAAACAAGTTCTAAGTTAAATATTTTACCAGGCCATGAAATTACAGTAACTAACTTTAGAATGAGTTGCTAAGAAATTATCTTCACTAATAATTTTTTTTTTTTTTTTTAAAAAAAAACCTGAAGTTATAACATCTTTAAAGAAAAAGTACAGAGAATATCCAAGAGAAAAAATGAACAACCCTAATATTCCTTAATTAAATTAAATAATATTAAAGTAAGAGAAGAAGGGAAAAAACCACAAGATAAATTATCCGTTACTCAACAAAAATTGTAGGCCAGTAAAATCTCACCCTTGAAAGATATGCAAACATCCTTCATTTTTTCTTGGGCTTTAGGGAAAAAATTATTGACCAATAAAAGCACTTGTTTCAACTCAAATCATAGGAAAATCATATTCAACAAAATTTCAGTAGAAAGCACATGATATATTTCACAAAAAGATTTAAGTAAAAAATATACCTTGGTAAGAAGCAGATAAAGAAAACAGAGCAGCTGATTTTATATTTGGAATTCCATAAAACCTCGTCTTCTGAAGGTTACTGGTAATGCAACAAGACTACTAAGGTAACTGCTGCAAGAACAAATAATTTAAGTCAAACCCAAAAAAGAACAAGAAGATAATAAATTTCATGATTCAGAAAAGGAGAAGCCATTTTACAAATGAGACACAGATCCAACAAAACTCAATGACTCCAAGACAGGGTAAAATGTCATGTAACTCCTCCAAGATTCTGAATTTCAGAGTTTGAATACTTTCCAGTAGTAACAAATAATAATCCAAAATGCAAAAAATGTCACTTCTTACCCAGACAAAAACTAATAATACTAATGGAGAAGAAGATGATCCAAAAAGAAAGAATACTATTTTCCTCAAAATTGTCGCAATCAAACACCTCAAACCTCAAAACATTAAATCAAGAAACAACGATTCTCCAGCTGCAGCCTGATCAACCAAAAAAAAAAAAAATTCCGAGAAAATAAAAAAACAGTTGGAAATCGAAGATAAAAATTACAGGAAACAAAGGCGATTAAGATCACAGATCCTTGCACATGATTAGGGCTAAGCGAGCTGTTCAAAAACGTATATGAAATCGACTGCAAAAGTGAAACCAAAACGAACGCGGAGAAAAAGGAAAACGAAAGAACAAAGATGGAAGCGAAGCCCGCAGTAGACGCAACGACGGCTAAGAGAGAGAGAAGAGGTACCTATTTGAGGAGGCAAGCAATGGAACGGAAAGCCAGAAAGAGAGCAGAGCTATAGCAGGAGGTGGCAGGGTGTTAGGGTTAGAAAGAAGGAGGGAGCGGAGCTCGAGCCTGGAGACGCAGGTCGCAGGCGCACAAGGAAGAACAGCAGCGATACGTCCCTTAGGCCGTGCTTGGTGGGAAAATTGTCTCAACGTAAAATATTTTCTTCAGAAAATGAAAAAGTTATGCCTTTTAATCAATATTTTCCTACAAAATTTTTCTTTAACTCTATTATTTTTTCACCAAAATTTTCTCAGAAGATAAAATTTTTAGTATATTATGTTTTCTATATTTAAAAATAAAAAATAAAAAAATTTATAAAAAACTTATTTAGTTAATTATAATTAAAAAAATATTTTTAGATAAATGTTAAGAAAAATAGTTATTTTTAGAAAACATACAAAAGCTATTTTTAAAATTTTTCTTCACTTGATTTGTACTTAATGGGACTCGCATAAACTTTTTTTATTTGATTTGCATGAGATTTTAGAACAAATTAAACAAGTTTTCTTTATTTTCAAATTTTAAAAACATTTTTTTGAATATGATGTCAAACATATTTTCAAAAATTATAAATCAATAGATTATATTTTATTTTTTGAAAACCCTTTTTAAATTGTATAATAAGTGCAATCTTATATTTTATGAAACTTTTCTGTTGGATTGTCAGCTCGGATTCGAGTTGACCTGGACATAGGGAAAGAAGTTGAGTTGGCTTTTCGAGATGTGTTAACCAAACATTGCGATCGATGAGCCGAGGTGACGAAGTGACGAGGAAAAAGTCGCATAAAGTCACAACCGCTTGATCGGCATGGCCAGATCAGGTTGCACTCGACCATAAACGTGACCAAGACGACTTGGCGAGACTATACATACGATAAACTCGAAAGTGCGCTGATAGCGATACCTTGGTCCAACCAAGCTGATCTGAGCTAATTACTGTTCTAGTTAAAACAACAGCTCAGCCTGTGTCCTAGCTGATCATCTTAAACGAAACAAATCATATTAGGGATTCATTCCTGACACTCCATATCCCGAGGAATCCGAGGTAGTTGTATTCTCCAACACGGATTCCGACATAAAAACAAGATAGGACTCATTCTCTGAGACAAATCAGGAAAACAGATATCGCCCAAGATGAGATAAAATTCCTACTCTGAGAAGAACCCGGAAGATAGGGATCATCCAGGAGAGGATGAGACTCATTCTCCAAGACTAACTCGGAATTGATGAGCTCGTCCAACTCATCATCTTAACCAACGACGAAACGATATGTGGCACCGTGCTTATTAGGCAGCTAGTCATTCCGGCCAGAGGACCTCCTCTATAAATAGGACCTATCACCCTCACCATAAGGTACGAACAACTTTCTACAAGAGTTATTGTTTTAGTAAAAAACAAGCTCTAACTTAGGCATCGGAGGGTATTCGGTCGGTACCACACCGATGTTCCTTACGATAGTCAGATTGTTTTCTCTCTTCTTCTCAGATCAAGCTGATACGCCCTCGTCTGAACCAGAGAGTTTCAGATACAATCATCTCCTACACGTGTTCATCGACTTGGTGTTGGTCAAATTTTGCATCAACATTTGGCACCGTCTGTAATACCACTTGTTGGCCCAGTATTATAGTCCAAAAGGAGGGGTGAATTGGACTTGGTGGATTTTCGCGTTACTTTTTGGATATTTTAATTAAACAAGTAATGTACGTAGTAGGTAACAATCCAAATAACAGATGCAGAAAAATAAATAAACACAAAGGATTTAGAGTCGTTCAATTCCCCTTGAACCTACATCCATTATCCAATCACCATGATCAGGATATTCTAATACATTATTGGCTAATCACTTATGGGCGTGATCAAAAGTCGTTTATGTTAACCTATATGGTTAATCCTTAGCACATCCCTAAAGTATACTTGATGAAGTATATTTTCATGATACAAACAGAGTATTTTTTGGTGCTAACGAAAGTTTTTCTAGAACTTATCTTTACACCAAAGGAAAAGCAAAAAGCAAAAGAACGAAAGAACTCCTAGCTTCGCCCGACTAAGGGCCAACAAGGGAGACCTCCCAAAAAAAAAGAGGAGCTCTGCTCAAAAGTCTGCACGAATCAGCAATATTGAGAGGAAGGCAGAAAAAATCTCTCAACTAGTGCTGGAGCAGAATGAAGCATTGTGTGCAGCTCTTCCGTCATCACCCCAACGATTCCCAAGGGTCTGAAAAGATGAAGGAAGCTGCCGTCGGAGTATCAACTCCCAACCGAAATACGCAAAAAGCTGTAACAAGCATCCTGACGGATCAAAACAAAGATTTATTCTCATTGGAGATCTTTGCCATTCATTGGAGGCGAAAAGGAAGGAGCACGACTCTAGTTTTTTCTAAGTCCGATCTGCACAAAGAAGGTCAGGTCATCCTTCACCGATATCAATCCTAGCCAAGTCGACAGTAGCTAGGTTCGCGCAACAAAGTCGGCCTCGGCAGAGATACCAAAGGTTGGATTGCTTCCTGCAATATCCTCTCGGTCAGTACGAACAAGGCTGACCTGGCCTTCTAGAAACACCCAAATCCAATCTCATACGGAGTACGAAGACTTTCCCTCACATTTCACCCGAGAAGGACTTTAAGCCCCACTGCCAGAGAATGTCAAAACAGTTGACGTCAAAACGTACAAGGGGAAGATCAACCCGAGAGAGCACGTTGAAAACTACAAGTCTTGGATGAAATTCAAAGGATATGACGATGCAACAATGTGCAAAGGCTTCCAAATTACCCTCGGAGGACCAGCTAAGAAGTGATAGTGGAAGCTAAAACAGGGGTCGATATGCTCGTTTGGTCATCTTGGTCACCAGTTTGTCGGACACTTTGCCAGTAAGAAAGAAAGAGAAAAATTGGTGAACAACTAGTTGACCATTCGACAAAAGCAAGGAGAGAGACTGGAGGATTACCTAGAGAGATTTGATGACGCTCAAGTTGAAGTAGATGACTGTGATGACAAAACAACCATCAAAGCCTTCATGGTCAGGCTCAGGCCATGCCGATTCCACTACTCCTTGGGGATGAAAGAAGCTCAAACATATAAGGAAGTCCTAGACCGAGCTCAAAAGTACATTAACGCGGATGAGCAGGCTGAAGCAAAAAGGGAAGATGAGGATCCTTCCAATAGCTCGAAGAAGGACAATAAGAGGAAAATAGACAATGAACCCAATGAGGACAACCGAATAGGGAAAAGGTCCAATTCAGATCGACGGGACCAAAAAAGCAAGGGCGTGCATAACGTTTCTTTGACATACACGCCTTTGACCACGTCGGCAGAGCAGATCTTCCTAGAGATTCAGGACAAGAAATATCTCAAGTGGCCAAAAAAGCTGAGCACTCCTTCTGATTGACTGGATAATAAGAAGTATTATTGATACCACAAGGATCACGGTCATAATACTGACCAGCGTTTCAAATTGAAAGAGGAAATAGAAACTCTCATCCGCCAAGGTCGTCTACAAGAGTATGTGAAAGGCTCAGGGAAAAGTTGACCAGCCGAGGAAGATCAAAACAATCTTTGGTGGAGACCTGGAGAAAACTACAAGCCGAGCACTAAAGGCGTACGTCCGAGCTGCCCGAACAGACGACATGAACCTTTTGAGCATACCAGAAAAACAGAGGACAAACTTCGCTATCACCTTCACAGAGGAAGAGGCTCGAGACATCTACCGACCTCATTCCAATGCGTTGGTGATAACGTTGGACGTGGCGAACTACACAATCAATATGATTCTTGTCGACAATGGTAGCTCGGTCGACATTTTTTACTGGTCATCCTTTGAAAAACTAGGGCTTGTGAAAACAGAGCTCACTCTCGTGGACGTCCCTCTCATCGAATTCACAGGAGATGGAATTATGCTAGAAGGAAGGATTGTTCTCTTGTCACAGCAGGGGAGGAAGAGCACCGAGCTACGGTTATGGTGGAATTTCTCATGGTGAAAGGACCATCTGCTTACAACTCCATCGTTGGCAGACCTCTCCTCAACAATCTGAAGGTCGTGGTATCTACATACCACCTTGCACTAAAATTCCCAGTTGAGCGTGGAGTAGGTGTCGTGCGATGAAACCAGAAGGAATCAAGAGAGTGCTACGCAGTAGCGATGAAAAGCAGAAGCTCGGGTAAGTCGAGCTTGAGACCTATCGAGGATTAGCTCATGAAGGTGGACATTGTTCCTGGCCAAGACCTCGACCCACGGGATGATACCTCCAGTCTCGAGTTGCAAGACGAATGGTGAGAGGTACTAATCACCGAAAACTCGAGCAGGACTGTCAAAGTTGGAACTGGAATGAACTCAAGCCTAGCAGACCAGGTCATCCATGTGTTGAGAGAGTACAAGGATATATTCGTGTGGTCTCACGATGATACGCCTGACATTTTAAAAGAAGTAATCGTCCACCGTCTCAACATTGATCAGAAGCTCACCCCAATAAGACAGAAAATAAGAGCTCTCAGTGCAGAAAGAGCTGAAGCTCTCCGAGAGGAGGTCGACAAGCTCATTCAGGCCCAGTTCATCCGGGAGGTCTCATACACAGAGTGGCTCACCAACGTCGTGATGGTTAGGAAACCAAACAGAAAATGAAGGACCTGTGTTGATTTCACAGACCTAAACAAAGCCTGCCCGAAAGATAATTTTCCTCTCCCTAGGATAAATCAGCTCATAGATGTTATTGTGGGACATGAATTGCTCAGCTTCATGGACGCGTATTCTGGCAACAACCAGATTATGATGTACCACAAAGACAAGGAGAATACCTTGTTCATAACATATCAGGGGTTGTACTGCTACAAGGTAATGCCCTTCGGCCTAAAAAATGCTGGTGCGACATATCAGAAGTTGGTGAACCGGGTCTTCAAAGAGAAGATTGGGCAGAACATGGAAGTATATGCTAATGACATGCTAGTGAAGAGCATCAAATCAATAACTCATCCTCAAGATCTTAGAGAGGTGTTCGACACGATCAGGCATTACAATATGAGGCTGAACCCAACCAAGTGCACATTCGGAGTCACGGTAGGAAAATTCCTCGGTTTCTTGGTTAACCAAAGGGGAATCAAGGCGAATCCTAATTAAATCCGAGCTATCCTGGAAATGAAAGCTCCTAAAAGCATAAAAGAAGTACAACGCTTGACTGGGTGCATAGCTGCACTAAATCGGTTCGTCTTAAATTCTATAGATAAGTGTCTATCGTTCTTTAAATTAATAAAAAAGAAAACGGTCGAATAGGACGAAAAGTGTGACCAACCTTTCCAAGAGCTCAAAACTTACTTCAGCTCATCACCGATGCTCTCAAAACCAGTTCCAGAAGAGAAGTTATTCCTTTATCTGTCAATATCTAATGCGACAGCGTGCTCTACTCTCGTCCGGGAAGAGCAGGGATACAAAAGCCCGTGTACTATGTGAGCAAGTCATTGCTCGATGCAGAAACAAGATACCCCGAAATAGAGAAGTTGGTCCTAACCCTCATCACCTCAGCTCGGAAGCTAAGACCATACTTCCAAGCTCATTCCATAGTTTTGCTCACACAACACTAGTTGCGCCAGGTTTTGCAGAAACCAGAGACTTTAGGTTGGCTGACCAAGTGGGCTATTGAGCTTAGCGAGTTCTATATTGAATATCGACCAAGAATATATATCAAAGGGCAAGCACTTGTGGACTTTGTCAAGGAATTTCCATCCATGCAGAAAGAGGATGAGGACATTGAAGCTGAGCTCGAGCTGACATGGAAATTGTTTATCGAAGACTCATAGTGCAAACAAGGAAGTGGGGTTGGCATTGTGTTAGTTTCACCGAAAAGAGATAAACACCTCGCAGCTCTTCGCTATGGTTTCTCTGTCTCGAATAACAAGTCCCAATACGAAGGTCTATTAGCTGGATTACGAATGGTGCTCAACTGGGGGGTACGCAAGATTGCAATATGTTGTGATTCACAACTGGTTGTAGGTCAGGTCACCGCCGAGTACCAAGCAATGGATGATCGCATGCAAGCTTACCTACAGATTGTGAAGGAGCTGTTGAGCGACTTTAAAGAATATGAGGTCATACAGATCCCGCGAGTAAACAACTCCCTTGCGGATGCACTCTCGAAGCTCGCCTCCTCTTCTGGGAACGAGCTCATTGTACAGGTGCCAGTAGAATACTTGCCTAGCAAGAGTATCATGGAGAGCAACCAGGTCGGCCTCACTGAGGTCAGCTCTTCCTGGATGGACCCAATTGTGAAATTCTTGAAAACAGAAGAGCTTCCGGCCAAAAAATTACTGGTAAGGAAAATACGGCGTCAAACAACCATGTACGTCCTCATTGACCACATGTTGTATCGACGTAGCTATAGCTTGCCATATTTGAAATGTTTGGGAGAAGACCAAGCTTAGCTCGTCCTTGACGAGGTACACGCAGGAATTTGAAAAAATCACTCTAGAAGAATAGCTCTCGCGAATAAAATACTCCGTCAGGGATATTACTGGCCGACGATCAATCAGGATGCCCTGAGGACAACTCGGCAATGCAACAGTTGTCAGTGACATGCCACAATAATAAGGGCTCCGCTTGAAAATCTGACACCCATTCAAAGTCCTTCGCCTTTTGCTCAGTGGGGGGTAGACTTGATTGGGCCTTTGCCAATGAGCAGAGGTCAAGTTAAGTTTGCTATTGTCGCAGTGGATTACTTCACCAAGTGGGTGGAAATAGAACCGCTAGCCCACATAACTGAGCAAAAGACCACGAAATTTGTCTGGCAGTCAATTATTTGTTGGTTCGAAGTACCATTTGCCATCATATCAGATAATGGGAAGCAGTTCGATAACGCAAAGTTCAGCTTATTCTGCACCAAGCTCGAAATTTGCCACTTCTTCTCAACCCCAGCTCATCCTCAGGTGAACGGTCAAGTCGAGGCCGTCAACAAGATTATATCGAGCATACGTTGAAGGCTAGAATCGAGGAGAAGAAGGGAACCTGGGTAGATAACCTCCCCCAGGTATTATGGTCTTACAAAACGATGTCCAGAACGGCTACCGGATAAACTCCTTTCTCCCTAGCATTTGGAATGGAAGTTGTTATTCCAGTGGAGCTCGGTATTCCAACTTTGAGAACTTCGTACTTCAATGAAGAGAAGAACTCAGAAGCACAAAAGGCTGAGCTGGACCTTTTGGAAGAAAAAATAGAGCAATCACAACTTCGACTAGCTGCATACCAAAGGAGGACATCTAAGTACTACAACTCTAAAGTGAGACCCACAGTTTTAAAATCGGTGACTTGGTACTAGAAAGGTCATGCTTAACACCAGAAAGGCCGGAGCAGGAGCTCAGCCCAAATTGAGAAGGACCATAAAAGGTCATTTCCATACCAAGGAATGGAGTCTACGAGTTGGAAGATCTCGATGGGAGACGAATCGCCAAGCAATGGAATGCAGAGCATCTGAAGATTTACTACCAGTAGTTATAGCAAATAGGAGTAGCTCAGTAAGAATAGCTAGCAGGGATCACCTGCTCAACTTAGAATTATCATTTTGTCATATTCTGTTAAAGTTTATAAACTAGTTTATTTTTCAACGACTTTGCGTGAGTTTACCAACAACTATCGACACGACATGGAAAAAATGAAAACGACTGGTACCTTACAGATGCGACCCTTGCTCACATAATCCCCGAGAAGGGGCTGAAAGACCATAGTACCCTGAGGGTCTGTGCTCAAGCTCGGATTATAGTCAGGAAGAAGGCTAAGGCCTAAAAGTACCTTGGGACTCGAGCACATCAGAGTTCAGGTTATCGCCAAGATGGAGGTAATCCTTGAAGTACCTTAGGGTCTGAACTCTTCGGAGTTCAGATCATTGCCGGAAAGGAGTTCATTCTCAAAGTACGTTCCAGATCATCACTTAAAAGAATAACACTCACGACACTCTTTTTTTTAGAAAAACGACCAAGTCCCAGGACAAGTTCGGAGAAGGACCGAGCTAATAGGACTGTCAAGCCGATCTCACAGTATCATTTCTCCAAAAAAAGGCTAAGTCTCAGGTTTAGCTCGAAGATAGGCCGTGTCGGCTAAGTGGCTACTCGAATTATGAAATCAACCTATATGAGGTTTGAGGTTCGAATCCTGGGGAGGCCCTATACTATTCATCATGAATAGTGTAGACAATTGATTCCGGGGGTACTAGACACTGTTGAGTGGGCTGTGTACTGGGATGAGACAATATTATGTGGTGTTATGGCTGGAGTATGCCCTGTAGGGGTACTCATCACCCTGGGTAGGGGCACTGTGTGCAACCCAGGTGTGACAAAAAGGCCTTATATATCTATATAACCGAACCGAGCTCACGATCTTACTTCTTAGAAAATCAACTAAGTCCAATTGAGCAATCCTAGTTCGAATCATTTTTTCGAAAAACAGTTAAGGCCTAGGTCAAACTCGGACAACAACGTGCTCATTAGACTTACCGAGCCTATCTTACAACCTTCACCGAAAATCGACTAAGTCCTATATAGCAGTTCGATCTCTGTTGTTCAAGATCGGATGATAGTCGAGCTCATCAAGACTCACAGGGTAAGGATACTAAACAAAAATTATTTTAAGTCCCATGGACCATATTGGTCGAGGTCATAGGACGACACTCATAAAAATAAGTTAGAAAGTACTTAAGTCAAGTAAAGAAAGAAAAACAGAGCAGGTCAAAAACAAAACTCATTAGTGAGATAATGAAATGTTTAAGATCAGAATTCGAGCATGATTACAAAAAAGATGGGAAAACCAAAGGCTTAAGAGCCTAACACAACAACCTCGGCCCCAACAGCCAGTTGTTGCTTGGCCTCGGTCTCATCCTGACCTTCCCTAACTGCTTGGACCCACGGCTCGGCCACAACAACGCATACAGCAACAAGTTCTTTATCAACTCCCACAGGCTCGTCCTATTGCTGGTCGGCCATGAAACTGTCGAAGGTTGCCATATCACCCTTATCAACAAAATACTTGCCGAAGTTGACCCTCATGTGGATCTGACCCAGCTCGTACTCTTCCCGTTTTATGCCGTCGAACTCTTGAGAAGCTTTTTACTCCCGAATAGCGTGACGAGCCGAGTTGACCAGCTCGGACTCTAGGGAAACAACCTTCACTTTGAGCGCCTCATTCTCCGAGGTCGACCTCTGCAGTCGAGATGTAGTGTAGCTCAGCTCGGACTAGGCCTTTACGAGGTTGCCCTCAAGCTCTTCTACTTTATTCTCTATCTCCTCTTTCAACTTCCTCTGCTCGGCCTCAGCAGAGATGAACAGTTCATCGACCTTCTTCATGGCCATGAAAATTTGATTGGCAGCCTGAACAAGAATAAACTCACAAGTGAATCCAAATAAGATGACAAATTACAAATTACACTAAGGAAATGCATCTTACCTCGACGCATTTCACAAAAGCCAGTGAGGTGTTGTCCTTGTCTGGCTCATCCCTCGCTTGATCGACCTTGGACCGGGGCAGTCCGATCTGGTACCCCAGAACTACCAAGTCTATGTCGTCGATCTTGGTAACAGGAGGACCCATATCACGCAGGCCTCTTCCCAGGTCGGCCGTCAATAGGGTCGGGTACTCGGCTCTTACCCTTTCGTCGAAATAAACTCTCTTCAGGAGGGACAACAATATGAGAGGTAGGAGGAAGAGTAGAAGAGCTGCCAACTACAGTCACTGACCAAGACCGAGCCTCCTGCTCGGTGGGCGAGGTAGTCTTCCGAGCATATGTTTGAGCCTGATCGAAGGCTCTTATCCGCTCAATGTTAAAAGCCTGCGTGCTTGTCTTCCGAGCATACATGAGTTAAGCTGGATAACCTGCAGAAGAGCAGAAATCAGTTTCATACATGATTAAAGAATCCTTGTGAATTACAAGTTTCACTTACTAATGAAAAGTTCTGGTTTTCGAATGAGACATTGCTTTAAAAAGGCGAACCGGAGTCAGGATACACCCACAAAAATGGTCTGAATAGCTCATTTTATAAATCTTTGTCTAACTTCGAGAAGTCGGCTCCTCTACTTTTCCTAGGTTGTCCAAGTGAACTACAAGGACGAGCAGAACATAAAAACACAAATAAGTGAAGAACAGAGGTCAGCTCGGTACCTGGGTACTTAAACCTGGTCTGCACGCCGGCCTCCTTAACCTAATTCCCTAAAACAAGGAACCAAGTGTCCTTCCACTATTTGTTAGCTGTTGGGTTCTCAGTGATAAGGGTAGACTATTTGTCCCCACTCGCCCATGTGCTCACATAGTACCAGCCCAAACAACGAGGGTGAAGTTTGAGCTAGTAGCCGAGCTTAAACTCCGTCGAACTAAAGTTCTGCCAACCATGCTCTTTCCACAACACCATCAGGTCGAGAAAGGCTCGCCAAACATTGGGGCTGAGCTGAGCTGGGGCAACACTCTGGTCGGCCAAAAGGCGACATACGACCTTGGGTAAAGGAAGAGTGGCCTCATACTTAAACAAACTCGTGTAAGAGGTCACCCATCCTTTCTCAGGGCAGCTCGGTATGTCGCTGCGCCGAGGAACGCTCATTTTGACAGATGAAGGGATGTCGAGCAGAACCCTTAAATATGATAGATGGTTCTTAGTGACAGAGGAAGAGAACTCATTAATAGAAAAAGAAGAGTCGGCCACCTCGGCCCCCTCATCTGACTCAGTCTTGGAATCAGAATCATGCTCGACCTCAGCCGCTTCATCTGCCGAGGACACCACCTCGGCTAGACGATCGATTCTGCTCGGCTCACCCTGTATCCTCTCACGGTGAGCTTGACTCGGAGTTGAGCCACGGTTGAGGCCGACTTCACCTTCTCCAAGGATCTCGATGCCCTCAGACTCCCTCTTTTCTAATGGCTGAGCAACCACTGCCTCATCAAAAAGCGATTGCTCGGCGTCCTCTCCATTTCTTGGAGATTCTGCCAAATAAGTAAGAAAACCCCCCATGAAATCCATAAATATAAACAAATTAGCGATGAAGGTGAACAAGAAAATACTGAACAAGGAGAATTCCGAGCAGGAAGAATTCTGAGGAGAAATTGAGAACAAGAATGAAGAATTGTCTAACTGGGAAAAAGAAGAGTTGGAAAATTCCAAGCTGGGAGAGAGGATTTTGGAATAAGAAAAGTCAAATGAGTGGGAGCCACTATTTATAGAGGGCCCTTCTCAACTTAGAACCGTTGGATGTTGAGGTCTCAAATCTCAAGAAATACCCAACGGTTCCTATTGTAGCCAGCAAATCGACATGACGTCTGATGGTATGGTTCCCGATTTGAGAGATCTCAAGGTGCATCAGACAGTGCCGAAGAGACCTATGGTTTAAATGCGCAGATCGGCTCGTCACGAATAGCGAGGAACATCAGACGACCTAGAACACTTTCAACGTACGATACAAGCATCCCGAATCTTGAGGAAAATCTATGATGATGGAAAGCCCTTCACTCCAAATAGGGCTAAAAGGCTTGGGGGGTAAATGTTAGATGGTCAGCTCAGATCCGAGCTGACTTGGACATCGGGACAAAAACTGAGTTGGCTTTTCAAGATGTGTTAACCACGCATTGCGATCGACGAGCTGAGGTGACGAAGTGACAAGGAAAAAGTCGAGTAAAGTCACGACCGCTAGATAAGCATGGTCAGATCGGGTTGCACTGGACCATGAATGTGACCGAGCAGACCCAGCAAGATCGTACGTACAATAAACCCGAAAGTGCACTGATAATGATGGCTTGGTCCAATCGAGCTGATCTGAGCTGATTATTGTTCCAGTTAAAACAGCAGCTCGGCCTGTGTCCGAGTTGGTCATCTTAGACGAAACAAATCATATTAGGGATTCTTTTCTGACACGCCATATCCCTAGGGATCCGAGGTAGTTGTATTCTCCAATACGGATTTTGACATAAAAATAAGATAGGACTCATCCTCCAAGACAAATCAGGAAGACAAATATCACCCAAGATGAGATAAAATTCCTACTCTGAGAAGAACCCAGAAGATAGGGATCATCCAGGAAAGGATGAGACTCATTCTCCAAGACTAATTCGGAATAGATGAGCTCGTCCAGCTCATCTTAACCAACAACGAAACAACACGTGGCACCATGCTTACTAGGCAGCTAATCATTCCGACCACAAGGTACGGACAATTTTTTACAAGAGTTATTGCTTTAGTAAAAAATAAGCTCTAAATATTTATAAATATATTTTTATTCATTAGATATTATTTATTTTTGTTAAATTGATATTTATTGATTATTAAGTTTTTCTTTAAGAGAAAAAAAAAAAAAAAAGCACAGGAATAGCCTAAATTTTTCTAGCCATCCATTTGAATATTGTGCAAGGAAACAGGGACTTAAATGCTAATGCCGAACTGCCCCATCAATACTGAAACATTTTTTTGCAAAAATAAAAATATAACCTTAAACCCTCAATTTCTACATTTAGGTATTTATGGTATCAATAATCAATGAATCCTATGCATCCCAAGCTTGTTATCAAAGTTCTAATTTGACATCAACTCGTTTTATTTACAACAATTAATTTTGTATCAAGCATACTCCATTAGATATCTTCGTTAATTTATTTATCCAGTTTATCCATTGACTACTATAAAATTATAAAAAAAAAAACTAATTTAAATATTATAAATATGTAGGACTCCATGCAAACTTTTCTTCAATTAACAGAATAAGCCAACAATAATATCATGTATATATTATAACATATAAAATCCGTTCTACGTATATTTAACTCGTAAGTAATGGTAGCTGAATTCCTGTTCTCTATGGAGAATTAGCTCTATACAGGGAAGCTCAAAATGAAAAATAAAAAGGAAAAGATATCATGGACGGAGTAACACTCAACATCCAGTAAAAGAAGAGAACCGTGCCCCTCCCCCCACCCAGCAAGAGAGAGAGAGAGAGAACTTGCTCAATAGCCGGGTGGCGGGGCCAATATTATTGCAGACTTGGTATGCTGCTCCCATGTACACAAAAAGCATATATATAAGCAAGGGAATGAACCACTGCTAGTGCTAGACTGCCCCGTACAAGGATCAAATGAGGCCCATCATTCTGAACCCTCCTCTTCCTCCTCAACAACTCAGTTTGAGCATCATCATCAGATCCCAACTAATCTTAACTGTGAAAAAGGAAAAGACAGGACAAGGTATCACACATCAGAACTAATAAAACATGTGAGAGTTTTATGGACATTGAATGGAACTCACTATGTTGTTTTCAGGTTTCTTCCAGTAGAATCCTTGCAGAACAACAGGGAGAACGTTGCAGGCTGCAAGAATATAAATCATCAATGCATGCATACCCATCCACTCTAGAACCAGGGTAGGCCGCCTGTATCCACACATGTCAACCTGTTGAAGGAAAAAACCAATTTCAAAGCCCCTGGTTTGTTATCCTCTTGTGCTCGGAACAATTTCAAGAAAGTCATAGATTAAATCAAGTAAAATCTCACCAATACATAAATCCCAGCAAAGAGAAGACCCCCAATGCCAGCAGTAACGCACATGTAGCTTACAGTATAAAGAGCCTTATTCACATGCATTCCTGTGCAAGGAACCAAAATGTGCTTCAGATACTATGTTTGCAACTTTCCCTATGACAGCCACTACCATTTAATAACAGTTTCGAGAGAACACTCTTTCTTATAGACAAAATACCATCAGAGGATTAAGAATAAATGTGGATACAGAAAAAGTCTGCAGGAGGTGGTAAACATTCTTCCTCACCTGAAAAGTCCAAGATGAAGCCAAGGGCAACCAGGGCAGAAGCAGCAATCACCCACTGCAATATCCTTTCCCTGTGATCCTGCATCCAATAAATCAACAAATGAGAACCATATAGAAATTGCTCGCACCAGAGTACATTGATTCCAAAACGAGAGGGTCATTACCTTAAAATGTACAATGATGTGCCCATAGTGCAACCCAATCAAGCAAGTAACAATGGCCATAACCGAACTGAAGAAACAAAATAAGAGAGGTTAATTCCATGAGGGTAGTGCTAGGCAAACACATGACAAATTCGTGTGCTTGTGTGCTTGCTCCTACGTCCGTTTATCTTTTTCCAATTCCATTATGCTGGATAAAGTATGTTATCACTATTATTTCCTCTCCATTAATCTATTCTTTAGATCCCACATTTGTGATGGTGACACTAGCTCTCAAACTTGACTAATCTTTTCTTCACAGCAAAAGGCCCTTATTCAATTAGGATGCACACAAAGGCTTGTCAAGATTGAAACTGAATATTATAGCTTACAAATGGCTGTTCTCACACCCAATGCATGACCGATTATTATATGGGTTGGTGGATTGGCTGGTGGTCTTTTAATAGGCCATGAGCCTTAAATTAGAGATAGCACCTGGTGTTGGTTAGTATTTTAAAAAACCACTCTAGCAGATGTAATAAAAATTAAAGACAGTTAGAAGCGTCATGACAACTTCAGTTCACAACTGAATGGAGCTGTTGGTAGCTGGAATAGCATAAAATTACCAACGACTGATTTTAAAGTTAAAACATATTGTTATAAGTGAAGACTCAGACAAAAAGTATAAGATATTTGAAACCTTAGATCTTGAAATGAGTGGAACAATTAAAGAACATACTTAAAAGAAAAAGTCACAAACCTCAATAATCCTTCTGGATCAAAAGGGGCTTGACACCAGGAAGGAGCATCAGTTGGAAGTGGACCATAATCTGGAGAGCTGATGCTGCATTGCTGCAGAAAAATAAACCAAGTAAAGCATGATTAGCTGTTTTGCCTACAGAGCAACACCAATGGGTTAACTACAAATTAATGTTGCTGCCATAATAACCTCTGTCCTCCCATAGATTGGTCTTCTATATAGATGCTGAATACCCAACACTTTACGATCAATCATCCCTACAGCATTACAGGCAGGTCCAGTGTCTCCTCTTACCCCACATTTCACCTTCAGGAAATATTTAAATTGCCAGGTTAAGTAAAAGGGTGAATTGTGCAACAGTCATAATCAAATAAGGAAATGAAGAACACTGAAACCCACTGAGAAAGTCCTCAGTGCAATTGACGCGCTTTCACTTGGAATTTGGAATTCCCAATCAGGAACATTCAAGCCGTATAATAGGGACCCATATATGACAGTTAGCACGATCACCACCAACCTGAATGGTAAAAATTAAAACTAATATCAAAATAAGGCGGTATCCAAAGTTGCGTTTACTGTAAGCACACAAACATAAATAAGAAAGAAGAATGAAATAAGGATATCACCCATGCAAGGTATCAGAATCTCTATCTTAATGAGAAAGCAATATCTAAGCACGCAAACTAAAATTGGTGTACATAACCCCAGTCTCCAACGATAAACACAAGCAGAAATGCTTAAAATGATCATTTGAGTTCTGAGTGTCAAAAATTATTTGCTGTTGGCTGCTGAGAAAACTAAGAAAGTGGCATCTAAAACAGGCACATACAACCTTGCAAAACTTGCTCTAGGGAGTAAGAAAAAGTCAGTAAGACTCTTCAAAAACTCAGGTACAGTAGATATTTATCAATCACAGTCTTGCCCCGTATACAAGTAGACAGCTATGCCCCTTCATTCATGATTTAAGGCAACTACTACAACATAGTTGTTACTCACAGTCACTCCTTCAATTTTGACAGCTTAAATTTGGTTCAAACCCAAAACAACTGACACCACATTTTAGTGAAATGCACAAACTTTTTCAAAAAATTTAAAAATAAATGCATCATGGTCATATTAACCACATGGCCGTGCCCCCCTCAATCCTTAGGAGGTCTAAGACAATGGCGTAGTTCCCAACCATTATCAAAAATATTAAGAAAACACATAAACTTCTACATCAGTAATCAGAGAACACTGAAGACCAAGAAAACAGGGTTATGCTAGGTTCTACATTTGTTCCAAAATCATTCACATTCACTCTAAGACCTACTCAGTAATTGAGATCAACAATGCAATTTTTTGAAATTAAAAAAAAAGTAAAAAGAAAGAAAGAGAGTAAACTAAAAGCACTAGAGCTAATTTGTCACAGGATCTTATACAGCCCCAGAAAAATTGGCACTGCTTACCATTGGAAACGATACTTGTTGAACAAGGATGGTTGTGAGTTAACGACATCATCGCTCTTGAGCCAAATCTCACAAAGTGCTGCCAACAGATATGCTACTGCTATTCTCTGCTTAAAAAAAAAAAATCATTAACCAACACTATATGAACATTTTCATGAATATGAAATAAATGACTTGTGATTGAAAAAACAAAGGCATACCTGTAGTATTCCCATCCATCTAATATATTCTAAATTGACTCCATAAGTTAGGTCATTTAGGCCATGGAAATAGCCTCCTGCATAGAGTATATACATTAAAAACAATGTCAGAAGTTGAAAAGCATTGGAACAAAGTTGAAATGGACACGGAAACAAAAATGTTCTTCAAAAGTACTTTGGATACACAGTTATCTTCATCGTGTTAACAGCAAAGGACAGCAAATCCATGCAAGTCACTTTTTCTATAAAAGTTAAACATACGATAGAACTATTCTGCAGTAATGTACAAATATGCAAGAAATAATACCTTGTAGAACAAGCCCTAAGACGAACAATTTCAGCGCCCGCAGTATAGCTTTTCTAGATGCAACAATTCTACACGATGGTTTCTGTACTCAATACATTATGTCAAAATCAAACGACTGAACAAACAATACACAAAACTTTATGAACAATAAACTGCAAAAAAAAAAAAGTGAAATAAAGTTAGAGGATAAACTGCTAGTGAAAGAAACTTCATAAAAAACCCCTTGTTCTTCTGCAAATTATAGAAGACAAACACAACATGGGTGTAGGATGTACAGTTTTAGAAACAGGTATCTAGTATCAGTTGGTAACAGCTTTGATCAAAACCATCTAATTGGCATTGCACAAGTTCAGTTACGAAAATTTTTAGTAGTGAAACTTCTCCAGGCCAAATCTCGTCATAATTTTAAAATCATCAAAGCCCTCAAACCATTCAACTCAATTCATTTATCTAGTCTTCGTTGACCAGATCAATACTTTGTCAAATCACTGGATCAGTTCACTTGAAAGCTAAAAAATTACAGTAAAGCTGACAATTTGAACATTATTAGGCTGAGTCAAATTCACGTTAAGATTTCTCATTTAGGTCAAAGCATATGTTTACTTGTAGTTCATGTGTGATATGAAGTTCTAAGGACAAATGAATGTACTTGGAAAGTATACCTTATATGTAAGCCCAAGAGAAACTCCAACAATAAATAAGAAAAATGGCATGACAAAATCGGCCAGGGTAGCTCCATCCCATGGTGAATGGTTAATGGCAGGAAGGATACCACCAGCATCATCTACAAGTATCATTAGCTGTAATAAAAAATAAAAAAAAATAAAAAGAAGAAGAGAGAGATAGAGAGAAAAAGAAAAAGAAACGCATCAGGAACATTGTTTATGGCAATAACCTTGTAGTTCCTACACAATTTTCAGTTTGTAGCATCGGCATATTCTCAAACACAGCAATAATCATTTTGAGCTGCTAGAGGTGCAGATCAAACTAAACTTGAAATGCGTGATGCAAAAGAGAGTTAATGTCAATTTGGCTGGTTATTGCTGATGTCCTCATCAGCATCTACAAAAGTTCATATGTAACAACCATCTATGCTACTAGCACGAAGAAATTAGGTAGATCATAGATCCTACAGCTAGCTTTACACGCAGCACAATCTGACAAACCAGATTGGATTATTAGAGATGACCCCAAAACCCACCACTTGTTGCAATTCAAAGGGAAGTCCTGCATGTCAAAATGAATTTTTGCAACAGAGAGAAATGAATGTTCAACACATGGTTTTTTGTTGTCAAACTGAGGCACATTTCGCTTTTAGTTAAAATTATTAGTCTCTCGCTATAACTGGTTTGATGAATCAGTCTTTGTTATGATTGAGAAATGTGAATAATAGTCAAAGCGTAGTGTTCAAATATGATGGTACTGGTAGGGGCGATGATTGAGAAAATCTCTGATCAGATGAAGTTGTTGTACCTCAAAGAGAGAGCTCTGTTAGTACATGTACGGTTCGGATTTGTAGTTGCAATAGTTAAGTTGAAAAAGAAGGTTGTGTATAATGTGCATGTAGGTGATGCCATAGGCAATATAGAAAGTAAACTCTGCAGTAAACAATTATATGAAGGACAACTCTGTTGCATCTACAGTGTTCAAAGAGGAAGGACAGCAGTAGTACAGCTGAAAAAAAAAGAATTAAAATTAATGAGGTTCAAAAAAGCCTTGACCCAGAAAGCATAGGTAAGAATTTAACACGGACGTAGAGACATGGAATCCAATGACCACGTAGAAAGATGTGTGTGTGTGTGTGTTGGGAGATCATTTTCAGAATGGACAAGAAAAAAAAAGAGGGGGGGAGATGAAGTGGGAGGAAAGCAAAGTGACGAGACTGTATATAATTAGGTAAAATAAAATATATGGGGATTGAATTAGGAAGGCATCCAGCGTATCTATAGGGGAGTAGGGAGTGGTGGAGACGCACGTTTCAAGTGGCGTGGCTTACAAGGACCGCACCCACCTCAAAATATTGTTTTCTATTAGAGATTATAAGATTGTTAGGTGCACTGCCCTCTACTCATACTAACCAACATGGCAGTGGCACAACACAATTAGATGTGTTATATTAGACGACAAGCCATGAGGGCTGAAGCAACATGGTTTGCAGAGATTCTTTTTGTTTTCAATCTCCATCACCACAGTCCATGAGAGAAATAATGGAACAAAAGCATCCTCTGAAACTGAGAAATTAGTAACCAAATCCAAAACCAAAAGTGCAGTATGGGGAGTTTGAAGACATTTGTCTTACGAAATCATCCTCTCTAATGGAAAAGGGGAAGGTGAAGGGGAAGGGAAAGTGTTCCTAATGAGAATTAAGCCAAAACGAAAAGGCACATGCGAACATGTGAGAGAGGACGGACCATGATCGCGTAGTGTAGTCTGTATTATGGAAATTATGCAGCACAAAGCTTTCAAAATAAATAAATTATCACCGCCATTGTACTCGCTTGCATGAGAATGAAAGGGATAAGTGTGCTGCCCCACCACCAACCCTCAACCCCTGACCCCACCACAACTCTTATTAACTACTAAATGAAATGAAAGACAAACCACATCTTTCTTTCTTTCTTCCTAAGACTTCCCTACTAAATAAATATAAGTTTGAAGAATATGTTATAGTGGGAGGCTCGTTTCTTACCGTGTTTTGCACATCTAATTAAATCAAAACAATATAATATACAAAGAATAAACCTTTTTTTAAAAATTTTATTTGTCAATTTAAAAAAAAAAAATATATATATATATATATATATATATATATAAAAGTACAAATGGGTGTGGGGCCATAGACAAAGCGGTCACTTTTTGTCAATGGGCTGAAGTTTGGGAGTCGTAAGAGCAGCCCAAAGCAAACAAAGCAACATGACATTGTTATTTTAATGGGATAAAAAAAAAATAACGATAATGTAGAAAAGCGTGCAAAGCGGCATGTCTCCTCCACATGATTTATGATTAGAACGGTAGAACCCTCTCTCTATCTCTCTCACTCTTATTCTCAACCAAATGTACACGTATCCAAGAAAAGCCAAGGGGTAAAATAAAAGGGGCCGGCAACCACTCTTTCAACATGATCCAAAGACAAAAAGCACAAAACAACGGATTAACGAGAGACCGACGCTTAGCAGAGGGTAGAGCAAGAGTGAGAGGCAGAGAAATAACTAAAGTAAAAAAGGGAAAACATATAGAGAATAATAATAATAATTCACGATAACATTAACATATACATGTATATAGAGGAATAATTCACCAGTTTCCTAACTTTAAGCTCAAACACGAATACGAATACGATTCTCAACCGAATACAACAAAAAAAAAAAAAGATATGCAGTAAATTTTCACACGGAAAAGCGTACGGTTTGGTAAAAAGAAAAGAAAAGAAATCGTACGGTTTGGATGAGTGTTCGTACTGATGGTCAGATCTTATCACCATTTTAATTAGTGAACACTTCCCATAGATTTAAGACTCGGGCTACACAACGTACAATTACGATGAATGACTCCACTACGTCTACCATCATTAAATTGTTAGATTTCTGAGTTAATGCATTAATGTAATCTTCCCTCTACTCCCTTCTGAGAGAATCGTACTATCTATCACAAAAAATAAAAAAATATAAACTTTTCTTTATAATAAAATCAAAGACGCCGAATGCCTTGGGCACCCAGGGAACGAATCTCATGCGGTTTCTGGAAAGAAACAAGATGAATGCTGCTCCATCCAATACGCATCTTTGCTACATGGTTTCAACTAATGAAAAGGAAACTGTTTTTTTTTTGGGTGGGGGAGGAAGAGGATTGGAGAAAGGGGTGTTTGTTCCCAAGTATTTGCTCCATTTGTCCATGAAGCAATCGTGATTTTACAAGAAACAAAAACGTGAATGCAGGGCAGAGGGATGTGTACAGACGCCACCGAAAGCAATTGAGATGCTTGGAAAAGCAAGTGGCATACTTTGATTCCATTGAGTAAACCACAAAGCACAGATGTAGACATACAAACACACTGCTTTCCCAATCTTCACCAACTAAAAATATCTCCAAATATGTTAGGAAAAAAAAAACCAATCTTTTCTCAACAACCAAGAAGAAAACAATTATGAATAAACGCGTAAATGGAAAATCCAATAAAAACAATTTAAAAAAAAATTCATCAATCTGTTCTCCTCCCTCAAGGAGTCCGAAATCTTGGATTCTAGACTAAACACCAAAATGGAAAATCCAATAAAAACAAATCTAAATGTAAAAACCAAGAAAAAGAAACAAGCATTATCGAAAGATCCATTCGCGCACATTCAAATGGCAGATGGATGATACATAGGAAAAATCGCAGAATAGTAGACGACAAGCAGATCGGAAAACAAGAACAAAAAACCAGAAGAGATTGGTAAGAAAGATTTAGATTCTTACCACAACAGTAAGTCCCCGGAAAACATCAAGAGAAACGAGGCGCCGTTTGGAAGCATCTTCTCCTTCGGCCATCAAGACTTTGGAAGATTTACGACTGTTTCCTTCTTTCATTTTCAGAGACTGCGAATGTTGATGCCGAGCCGATTCCATTTCTTTATCTGTGTACCCATCCTCCACACTCAGAAAGTTCTTGTTTGGATCCGCTCGTCCGTTCTCCTCTCCTTTGATAAGTTCGTACGTCCCCATCTCCCCCAACTCCAGAAGAGAAAACCCCCAAAAAATACAAAGTACAATTTTTTTTTTCTTTTTTTTCTTTTTGGTTAAAAGAGAAAAAATGATTGACAATGTGTGTAATAATAAATAGAACACAGTTTGAGAATCAAATCAGTGAGAAGGCAAATGGAGAGAACAGGGCTGCATTGCCACAGAGATTGCAGCAGGGGGCAAGGGGAAGGGGGCGAACCGAAGAGAATAAAGACGAATCTCTTACGATAAAGCCTCTTCTTGGGTTACACCGAAGGAAGGAAGGTTAGGAGAACCACTGGAGACCTTTTCCTGTCTCGTTGTTGTTCCCCTTTTTTCTTCCAACTGCCTCTTCTCTGCCTCCTTCTCTTCTCTCTGTGCCTCCTCTCTCCTCTCTTTACTCTTCTTCCATATATAAGGTAAGCGAGTAAGGAAGCCGTAAAACCCGCCTTCATATGTAACAAGTTAGAAACAAAAAACCGCATCATCAACCCCTTTAAAAAAAAATAAAAATATATTTTTTATTTTCTTTTTGTAAAACAAGTTAGAAAAGAAAGAGAAAGTGAAAAATGGCATGCCAGGTCGGTGCTTTAAATTTCCTCCGTGTCCCCAGCATTTCTTTCCTTCATATTATTTTTTTCCAACAAAAAAAATAAAATAAACTTTATTTCGATTTTAGGTGGGGTTTGACAACACTAATCTAAAAAATTAAGTATTATTTTGTTTAGCTTTATTTTTTTTAGTTCTATTTTAATAAAAACTTATTTTAGTAAAATTTATTTAAAATATATTATTTGGTAACTAATACTTTTAACATCTAATTATAATTTAAAATTAAAATTAAAGTGTTTGATAATTAATACTTAATTCTCTTGTTAAAGGGATATTTAATGTCTTTGTCAAAATATCTTTGATTATTGTATTATCTATAATAAAAATAAAAAATAATAAAATTAAACACAAAAATAAAATCTCATATATTATATTATCTTCTACAAATCCCTCTTTGTGCAGTGGAGGTTTTTCACACATTGTCTTTTTTTAAAAAAATTTAAAAATGTTGTGAATAAAATAATGAAAGTGAAGAGAAAACGAAAATTTAAAAAAAATTATAGAAGATTTTTTAAAAATTTGTAAAATATAAATTGTCTACTCAAATTAGAGGTTTAGCCTCTATAAAAATAAGTAATTTTTTTTATTTTTTTAAATAAAGATTTAACTTCTATTTTTGTTAAACCTCTATTTTTTAAAAAAAAAATAAAATCTTTATGAAACAATCTATATTTACAAAATTATATTTCAATTAGAGATTAAAAAGAAATAGAGTTGTGAAATGGCCCTAGTTTTTGATAAGGTCTTCTCATTTATTACTCCTAAAAATTTATTGTTCTTCTTTGTATCAAAATTCAATTAAGCTTATTCCTCCACGTGGTCTCCTACTAACCATCTAACATTCTTTTTTTCACAAAAAAAAAAAAAAAAAAAAAGAAGGAAACCTTATATACATTATATATCTGGATATGATTTATACATTATGAAATGGGGCGATGAAGGCAGGTACCAGCCGACCTCGTTTTAGAAAATATCATCGCATCACATCACATAACAACGGGCAGGCAGGTAGGCAGGGATATGAGCCTGAGTCATGACCTTTGCCATAATCTTCCGAAAAAGACACAAAGAACAAAAAATACAGGTCTTAGCTTGCATTTTACATTGGAGGGAACAAATTCAGTAACCTTTTACAATTTTATTGTTATTCTTGTAGCCACAAAATCTCTCTTTATTATCTTTGATTTGTGTCATACTCTTAATGTTTCAAATTCTTTTTCATACTTTTAACCTGTTTGCATATAGTTCACAATCTTCCCGGTCTAGAATATTTTTTTTATTATTCTTATTTCTTTAAATTATTACCAAAAGAAGTTAGGTAAAATAAAATATCAATATGTTCCATTCACCTTGTCTATATTTGTGTACATCTCTCGCTATCAAAAGGCATATGATCTCTTTTGTATCATAGTAACAATTTCTAATTGTTGATGCCAAGAGCATCTCTAATCCGAAAATGCGTAATTAATCTGTTGTGTTAATCCTATATTATTATTATTTAAACATTATCATACCCAGTGCTAAATATGAACTTGAATGGGAGCATATATAATATTGGAGTTTATAAATTAACATTTTTAGGGTATGGCGGCCAATGACATATTTTGAATTTGTCCTGTTGACACGCAGCTATAAATAATAGTCTCCCAAAAAATCTTACAATCTCATAAGGAGTTGCTATTAGATGTCATTTTCATAAATTTAATTGTTTGGACGTATTCTTCTCCATTTTCAAGAAAAAGCATTACTCATTCTTGAGATTTTTCAAGTTACCTGTAATATACGCTTTTCAATCAGTAATTAGATATTTAGGTAGCATGAGAATGAGAAGTGACGGTATCACTGTTTACCATTTTTCGGGTGTAGGTTTATTTAGCATTCTTCGATGATAAAAACACTTGATGGAGATTGGAGGGAGAAAAAGTCTTACGCGCCATAACAATATTGAGTTGGGGTTGAGGTACCTGCCTGTAGGCTGTAGAAGCACGCACGGACATGTGTAGGATGTACATGACTCATGACATCTTACCTGTAGAAGAACTACACATTAATCCAATGCAGGCCGTAGCAGGGGATTATTCCCTTACATTATTCTGGCGTGAAAGCAAACGTTATATATATGTATATACATATACAGATAGATAGATAGATAGATAGAGAAAAAGGGGTGAAAGTTGGTTAATTAGGCGTTGAGTTGAGACAAAAGTGATGTGGTGGTGAGGTAAAAGGAAATATTCAAACGAGCGCAAGTCTAACACAAATTAATTGAGAAAGGGGACGTTGCATCTCACTTTTCCGGAGTGAAACATTTATGTGATCATCAATTCATCATATCAAATGTATATTACTAGTATATATGATTAATTATTTTCAAAAAAAAAAAGGAAGAAGCAGAGGCCCACATATAGCCTTCTTCGTCAGCATTGACCTTCTTTCTCTAAAATTAACAAGATACCCGCTTTTTTAGGCCTAAAGCTGAAATATACGATATATATGTATATATAAAGTGGAAAGTAGCCATTCAAGCTCAATAAGAATGGAAGCGATATTGATTCGAGTAGTGCTATAGCTAGGTCGCCTTAACCTTAGTGCTTTAAAAGGTAACACCTTTTATATTTTTATTTTTTTTATTTTTTTTAAAAGCTATAAGCCTAGCTACCTAGTGTCATCATAAATGCTTTTAAGATTTAAAATTATACTCGAACCCAAAAATTTAGGACTCCTCAATATACATACATGGAATCATTTTTTGTTAAAAGTTCTGTATATACAACAATACCCCTTATGTATATGTTATTCTAAGTTAAAAAAATTCATTTTGTAGAATTATAAAATGATGAAATATTTGTTGAATATGTGTAGATCAAAATAATAGTTTCACATCGAATATGAGCATGTTCAACATATAAAATATAAGTTGAGATATCATCTTCATTGATACTTGTTTTAAAGTGTTAAGGTATAACATATTAACTTCTTGAAGTGGGATGAGATTAGATGTACTTAAAACTAATTAATTAAAATTGATACACGAACCAACAATCACTGCTTTAATTTTGTCTCGTGTTTGTCATCAATTTTAGCGCTTTCTCAAGAATCGTGATCATTATTATAAAACCGAAGCTTTCTACCCTTATTATATATAATTATAATTTGTTCTCTCGAGATCCAGCAGTTCTTGGTTACGTCTTTTCGTACGGACGCAAGCGCTTTCTGTACAATTTAAGAGAAATTGATAAATTATTGATTTCATTTCAATTGAAGAATTGGAATGAGTAGGTGCATTTAGTATTGTATAGACATATATAAAATCTGAACTGTTAGGATAATTGAGATCTTTATTATTATTAATATTTTTATGAAAAAAGAGAAAAGAATATATACGTAAAAACAGAAAACATGTGAGAGATAAAAAGAAGCTCAGAATTATATGAATGACAATTGTGTTAGATACTACCGTAAACTAAGAAAGCAGGAAAAGAAAAAACGAAACACACAAATCTCATTCTCAAACAATGTCATCAGTATGTAGAAGAATAACGGAAAGAAAAAGGGTGTAGGGGAAAGTATATTAAAAAGCAAGGGTGTAGGGGAAAGTATATTAAAAGGGTGTAGGGGAAACAATTGTGTTATCTTCTTCTTAATAAGAAAAGAAGAAAAACAAAGAATTAAGCAGTAGAATGTAGAATAGACAAGTAAGGACAAGGGAATCTCCTGGTTGTTAATTAAACATGAGGCGTGGTGGTAGTGATGGATAGGTATGCGTACGTAGGAAGGAATGAATTGAACGATGGGCGGTGTAAGTGTGTGTGGTAGACGTAAGTTATAAGGTAGGCACTTAGAGGCAGAGAAAATGGACTGCTAACCTAATCTTTCTCCACCCCAACCGCATGGACAACCACTGCCCTTTTGTTTTGGGTGACAACAGAGATGATAGAGAGAGCTAGCAACTGCTCGATCCGTCACTCATATTCTAGCCATTACCTAGCTAATTAACATCTTTACCAAAAAAAAAAAATTCTTTCATTCTTTATACTTGGGTGGTGGTGGTGGGGTCTGCTCATGAATTATGCCTCATCATCTTCTTACGTACTCCACTCAATGCATCACCCAAAAAAAACCGCATACATACATTATATATATATATAATGTATGTATGCATCATCATCAACTTCGTCCTCATCTCCCCCTCTTCTCCGGAAGATTGGGCTCGGAACATGTGTTGCACTGTCCACACGCCATTTGGATGGTTCAATGGAGGAATATGCATCCCTGGAGTTCTAGCTATATAGTAGCTAGCTTTATCCATCTCTTCTTCGCACCCAAATCCCGAATTATGTTTTGTTAAACGGGAAACGCCGCCCTCCTGTTTTTACCATTGTCCTTGCCATTTGGATCGATATTGGATCCCATGGCTTCCTTGGAACCCAAGAGACGGCAGCCCCTTCCCCCTCCACTTTTTTATATGTATATTATTACCTTCTTATAATTAAACTTACCGGTGCAACACTTATTTGATTACGCCATGGGCTGTCCTTAACATTTTGAGCATCCAATATATATATACATATCTTTTAATATTTATTATGATTAATTTTTCTTTGCTTCGTTCATGCATCCTCTATATATGTTATGTGTCATCATCATCGTCACCCAATATTATTTAATTAATGCATATACGACGATCTCCATGTTTATTGCCTCCAATAATTAATAGGTGCCTTTCTTCTTGTTTTTCACATTTTCTTTCTTCCTTAATATATGTTGTTCCTACATTGAAAAGAGAAAAACACCTGCTGATCAAATCAGCTATATATAACTGAGCTTAATAACTATATATATATATATATATCAAGTTTGTGTACCACACATATGGGGACTTGCTACTCAAAAAGATGTGAGCAGGGGCGCGGTGGTTGCCAAAAGACTGTTCAGCTCTCGTCATTCAAATGAGGCATGCCGGGCGCTTTCCTCAGCAATCTTGTATAAGAGAGAGCATATAAAAGTCAGACACCCTAGGGGTCGTGCATTTATGCTTGATGAAAAATGGGATTGAAATTTTTACGCCATTTGTTACAAATTTAATGTATCAAATCTTCACATTAAATTTGTTGTATTTTAAAAAAATGTATTGTGTTAATAAATTAATGTAAAAACTTAATGTGAGAATAATTTGTAACAATTGGTGTATTAATTTCAGTCTATTTAGAGCATCTTCAATACAAAAGTAAATTATATTTTTTTTAAAAAGTCACGTCATCAATGTCAAGAGACTTGTTTCTTACATAGTATAAAATTAAATTTCATAGATAATTAAGTTAAAAAGTGGTTTTTAATGCTTATATGGATTGTACATATTTTGATGAGGTGTTAAATATATTTTTTTTAATTTTTAATTTTGTTTCTTTTTTTAAATAATATAGTTATAATAATTTGATGAGTCAATAATAAATGATTATCTAACAAATCATCTAAAAGTAAACGGTCATGTTGACAACTTTTATTTTTTTTTATTTTTTGGTCAACTCAGTTTGACATTAAATATCAATAGTTACATTAAAAAATATTGTTTTTACATAATATCTATTTATTTTATAATTTATATTAGATTGAAGATGCTCTTTGCTTGATATGCCTTGTGGCTCTTTATTAATTAGATGGGCACCATTCACGCACTAGAGTCAAACGCTGTTAAGCAAAAAGCAAGTTAGTACCATTAACCAAAAGGAATCTCTTGTTGCCTCAAAGTAGCGGTCTATAAAAAGCAAGCTCTTAAAAAGATATATAGAATAATATTATTCGATCCCTCAGTCATTTTAAAACAATCGTGGGGCTAGCTAAAAGCAATTAAACTACCAACCCTGAAGTTCAAGATATATATACTAATTTCACGGCTCACCCATATTCTTAATTTGAATCTTGACTCCATTTAATTTCTAAGTAGTTCAGTATTAAAAGGGTCTTTAGTTAGGCGCCATAACAGAATTTCTATACTCTTGTTACCAATGCCCACTTTCTCTTCTTGTTGATAAATAATTCGAAGAGAACGGCGTACGAGGATCCTCAACAACACCGCATCCACGTATATAAATGAGACCTCACACCGTTTCCGTGACTCACTAATGATGTATCTCTTTACCCAAATATTAAAGAATTTATATAATTTTCTTAATTTTAATTGGTGATGACTGGGGGGAGCCACTGATCAAAGTAAACTTTTCTATCGAAAAAGAAAAAAGAAAAAAGAAAAAAAAAAGATAATTAAAATTCTTAGCAAGTATGACTAATAAGCACAACGACCGCACTCTCAAAGAAGTTGGAATCATATCAGTTATTCCAGGTACGGATTCTTTGCAAGTGCAGTTAGTCTCCTTTAATTTGGTTCCATATTACCAACTATCGGTTCTCCAGAGATTTCTCAAAAGGAACCTCAAAGATAATATTGATTATGAAATGCATGTTTGGAACCAATATTTTCAAAAAGTTCTTTTTTTTTAAAAGGGGGAGCGCATGGCTCAATCTAATTGGTTACCAAAAAGTGTGTATAGAAACTTTAGAATTCAATTCAAAGAATACAAACTAAACAGGTATTGTACTACCTACGAAATTATAGCATCAACGCGACAAAGACTATAAAACCCAAAGCACACTTCTTGTCGGTAAGACTGTGTCTTATACGTGGAGCATTGAGGTGCGTCTTAGCTGTTTCAAACACACTTATGTTACGATCTCAAGATCGGGGGATAGTTACGATTCTTTTTGGCTAAAATTTCTTTTAAAAAAAATCTCGAAGTTATAATAGCGATTTGAGCGTTAATTTAGAACTTTGATTTAGCATTGATTTAAAACTATAATTTAGACATTATTTGAACATTAATTTAGAGCTGTAATTTGGGTAATTTAAATTTTAGGGGATTCGAAGAATAAGAAAAGTTGCAGAGCACTTTGGCTGTTGATTTAGAGCTACGATTTGGGAGTTAACTTGAATTTGCGATTTGAGCAATTTAGATAATTTGGGTGCTGAATTAAGAATTAAGGATATAAATTAAAAATATTATAAAATAGTTTTTTAAAAATATTTACCTTAGCTCAGGTTAGCCATGAGTAGTTACATTTTTATATCTAAGATAGTTTAAAGTGGTTTAAGTATACGCAATGAAATATCTACTTAGGCTAATTAAGAAAAATGACTTGTTAATATCTCATAATATTAATAAAGGTAGAGTAAGACTTAAAATAACATGAAAAAAATTATTATAAAATATATAAACTTGTAATTTAAATATCATTACTCATAAGAAGAGTGAAAGAAATAGATTTATGTAACAACTCACAATTTAGCAACATTACTAATTCTATTTATAATGTCTGACCTTTAATTAAATGAGAAGTAGGTACTAGAGAAAGACTTAAAATATAAATAAATGTAGATGCCAATTTGAATGTCATAGGTTGATCCCCTTGATCTCAAACATTATAATACAAAGCATTCAATTATATTAGGGGTTAATTTGACTATTCATCAAGTCAATTTCACCAATTGACTAAGCCTTGGTCAAAATCCCCAATTTAGGCAATACATAGCCTAAGGTCAAATTAAACTAAGTCTTTCAATTTTAACATAAGTCCAAACATTCTGAACCCATAATTCTATCCAATTTGGGTCCAATTAAACAATCCCCAAGTCAATTTTATCAATTGACTTGATTTAGGTCAAAAACTCCAATTTGATGAAATTCCCCAAATCACATGAAAATTATCAATTTATATGGCCTAAGCCAAAATTACTCTACAATAGGGTTTCCTCTGCTCAAGATCAGTAAATTAGAGTGTCATACATCCATATTTATTCATCAGTTTCATCCAAATCACAAGAAATTTGAATAGGGAACCCTAGGTCAAAATTCTAGTTTAGGTCAAGTCATTGAAACCCATATAATTTCTTGTTAGAAATTGGGGGTTTCACCATTTTCAAACTCCCAATACCTTCTAGATTAACATATCCTAATCTTAAAACCTAAGTCCAACATTGGATTTCTTACCTCTTCCTTAAATATTGGGATCGAAGAGTGGAAAACACTCATTATATGTTGGTTGAGGTTAGGGAAGGTCATTAGTATGAAAAACAAACATAAATCAACCCATACATGAAAACCCTAGACCAAGAACCCTTGAATTTCGGGATTCATAGAAACCCTAGGTTGAAAAATCAGTTTTCATGCATGTGAGAAAGTGATGGAAGGAAGAAAATGAGAAAGAAATGGGGAAGAATGGTTACCTTGGGTGATTCTTGAGCACAAATCACCAAAACCCCTCCTTTTTCCTCCCTTTTCTCCTCTTCTCCTTCTTCAGACTCTCTAAGACTCTTTGAAAGTGAAAAAAAATGAACAAGTGAGTCCAAAAATCGTGGTAGTTGCTTTTATAGAAAAAATTTGGGCCCACACTTAAAAATACACTTAATAAATAAAATGAATAGTTCCTACTGAAATTATTTTCACTTAGATACTCAATTTCTTGCAAATGACTCATCAATTCAACATCTTAACCGTTCAAACGTTTTATAAGTCAGTTACCAATATTCTGGTAAACTTTCAGCTCAATCTAACAGTGGGATTTTGAGATCCAACCATTTGATCAAAATTGCATAAGAAAATCTGTAAATCCGTGAAACATTGTTTGGAGCCTTATAACTCATAGTAGACAACTCATATCAAAATGAAGATCTATCAGAGAAGGATAACCTGACAAAATTTTAGCTCAATCAGACAACAAATCTAGGAGATCAAGCCATTGATGTAGTCGGTGACAAAAAATTCTTCATCTATAGAGCGAGCTCCACTGATCCAAAACATTGTTTTCGACACGTTTCGACTTCGAACGGGTCTCCGATCATTTTGAAACTTCATGAAAAGACACTCGAACTAACGCACGTCGAGCATAATATATATACGTACATGTATATGGGTACTGTAAGGGTCAAAATAACGTCATCCTAAGGTACGAACATTACATTACAAGATGAGCTACTAATCACTAACCAAAAAAAAAAAACTTAATTGAGTTGAATCGAGATATAGATTTCCGATAAGTAAGATGCATATATTTTTAATCCCTAATGTAAGATCCCTCCAATGTGAACAATAGACTACCGGCATCAATAGTGTGCTCTCATAGCTTCTATAGCTTTCATTAATGCATAAGAAAAATAAAAAAACGAAAGATGTTACCTGTTAAAAGGTGGATTTTATGTTTGTAATGTATAGTTAATCTTTTAGGTCGATTGTTTTATATAATTTTCTGTTGGGGGTGTATATATTTCAAATAGTCAGATATATTTTTAATAATATATATATATATATATATATAAGATTAATAAGACTAAGATTGAATATGTTAAATATAATTTTAGTAGAATTAGAAAAACAAACAAAGAAATAGTAAAGATTTATAAAGTCAAGAGATACCAAAAAACAAAATTTTAGATATTTAGAACCATTATACATATAGAAAGAGAAATAGGTAAGGACATGAATCATAAAGTAAATCACAAGATAGATCAAGTAGAGGAGCGTTTCTAGAGTTTTATATGATAGACACATCTCATTTAAAGTTAATTTTTTTTTTTTATAGAGTTGTTATTAGGCCAACTATGCTTTATGGTAAAAAATGTTGAGCAATTAAAAAATAATATGCTAATAAACTAAATATAATAAATATGCAAATACTAAAATAGATATATAGTAAAATATTAAAAGATAAAAATTAGAAACAAGCATATTGGAAAAATGATAAGAGTAACACCATATAAAATGGGAAGATAGACTAAGGTGGTTGGTTTCGATACATAATATATATAGCCTTTAGATGTACCGGGTCGTAAGAGTGATCTATTAATGCTAAATAGTAACAATAGAGGTAACAGTTGACCTAAAATAACATTAATAAAGATTTAACTTTTTTTTAATTTGAATGTCAATTTAACCCTTAATAGAACAGAGAGAAAGAAACGAATTTATGTAACTAGCTTTATGCATATAGTTGGAAAAAAGTTGAGTTAAGATGAGTTGTAGTTGAAGAATTGTGTATATACATATTACTAATTCCATTCATAAACATCTTTAAGTAAATTGCCTCCTAAATTATTGAAGTGGAATTTAATTTGAATACATGAACCAGAAATAGAAATCGACTGGACTTGATGTTGGTTTAGAAGAGTAGCGTCCATCCATTAATTAGTACATATTTCATTAAATTAATTGTTTTGTTGTTCTTGGTTAATTAAACTTTTTTTTTTTTAACATAGAAATAATACTACTATAGCGACCCCATAGCCCACAATTTCTAACCCACAAGGTATCAGGACCATGTAGCCTCATTAATCCCCACATTAACGATTTGATAAATGGCCCTCACGAGCCGTCCACAGTCTGTCACAAGACCCATGATCTCTACGGGAGACTTTTTTCAAACTTCTCTGTTATGCCAGAAATTTGAATTTATGTACGTCATCACATAAATCCCTTCGCTCACGTTTCATCGTGCCGTTGGGGGGTTAATTAAACTTAAAGAGATTTCCACCCATTAGTACGTACTTTTCTGAGCTATAAGTCTTACAAGAAGCCTCGTCCGCTTAGATGCAAGAGTTTTTTTTCAAGGAGACGAGAAAAAAAAGGCACTACTAGACTTATCATTAAGACAAGTGCCATGTAATGTGCCCACAAGCAGTTATGATTAATACGCATCAAAACATATATATACAAGAAAAATAGGATTCTACCTGCAAAAAATATAACTGCCTGTATAACATTTTCATGCTTTTTAAATGTGTTTTACATATTTTTAGGTGGATAATAAATAATCTAATGACAGTAAAGTAATTATATATATTTGTGATTCAGAGTAGCATTTTCACGCAAAAGTTGTAAACATGAGTTACATAATCACGGGGATGTGATTTTTTCTGTTTCAAAAGAAAGAAGCGAAGCGAAAAAAAAATGGCTATATTGTAGACATGGGCTCAAGAAGAGCCCAAAATCATTGAAACAAGACAAGAAATGGGCCGTGATAGGAAGGAACTAAATAGCAGCCCAAAATCATTTCGTGTTCATAATATTTGTAAAATATGGGGAAGGCGTAAGCTGGGGGGTTGAGCTGAATGAATTGCTTTGACCTTTATGCGTTCCAGGTTGGCGGTTGAGCTAAAATGGCAGTTTCTTTCAGGTTGGACAAATGTTGGGAAATCGTAGCTTTCATGAAAATAATAGACCTTTGGATTTATTTATAGGAAGGAGTACCAATTAGACATGCCTGAATAAACCGTAGAAGCCAAGTAATTTGGCAATACCTATTGGATTTTGCGGGAAAAATTTAAATTGCTCTTCGTTTCTTTTGCATTGATCTTGAGGTTCCATTGAGAGAGGGAGAGGTTGGGAAAACCTTACTTTACACCGCCATTTGTTTATTTGTATTCTTAAAATATAAACACGCATTATAGAAAATAAAATAATTGATATTTATATATTCCTTAATTTAACCAATGATCTATTAAATAAAACATATTTGTGTGTGTGTGCAGTCATATTCTTTGTGGCACACTCACGGTCCATTTTAAACCAAAGTTGTCTTTGTTAACTAATTTTTGTTTATGGTATCACTAGTAAAATGAAAATCCAACGCTGGGCCCCCTTTACCATACCAAATGATAGGAGATTCATTTACCGTACCCTGCCATAGTTATTTGAATTTGAAGCTTTAATTAAGCTGGTAAGGTTAAAAAATAAGGAATGGAATCAAGCAAAAACACAGAAAAGGGTAGCTTGACTTAACGTGTCCTCTTCCTCTACATATTCCTTTTCTTTCCTCTTCAGTCAAATTAAAAAATAACTTTTTTCTGTGTTTTCCATTGCAATGCAGGCCTCGCTTGCCTTTTAGTCAGATCACATTTTTACATTGTAATAATAATAATCATACGACTCCACGCTCATCGGATAGTCCCTTTGGTCATAGAAAGAGATAGCGAGACGGAGAAAGAGAAAGGAGAGGGAGAGGGAGAGGGAGAGCGAGAGAGAGAGAGAGATCGGCCTTCTCTCTTCTTCCTCTCTCCAGCTTACGTCTTATCTCTTCTCATCTCCTCCTCTTCTTCTTCTTCTCTCTCTGTGCCTCTGTGCCTCTGTGCCTGTAGGATTGTAAAATTGCAAATGGAAGTAGCTTCTTGTTCATCTTCGCCTCTATCAGTTCATTCGATGATGGATTTCTCTCCTCATCGCCATCGATGCAACCCTCTTCCTTCTTCCCTCCGAAACCGCCTTTCTCCCGCGAAATCCAACGCCTCTATCAATTGCCATCAACCCCTCTTTCTCTATCCAATTCGCCTCCCTCTTTCTTTTTCTTCTTCCTCCGTTTTTGGTATCTCCACTTCTCTCACACACCGACATCGCTCTCGCTTCAATTCTCTCTATCTATCCAATCGCAAAATTCGCCGAAGACCACCCTCCATCTTCGCCGTCTTTGAACGTTTCACTGAGCGCGCTATTAAAGCAGTCATCTTTTCTCAGAGAGAAGCCAAGTCTTTGGGTAAAGATATGGTGTTTACACAGCACCTATTGCTGGGCCTGGTTGCTGAGGACCGTGCCTCTGATGGCTTTCTTGGCTCTGGCATCACAATTGAGCAAGCGCGTGATGCTGTTCGCACCATTTGGAACGGAACCTCCGCCGACGGTGACTCTCAGTTCGATGAGACGTCTACCTCCGGCACTTCAGCTCCCCGATTAACCTCCACCGATATCCCCTTCTCTATTAGCACCAAGCGCGTTTTTGAAGCTGCCGTAGAATATTCGAGGAGCATGGGCTATAATTTCATTGCTCCTGAGCATATTTCCATTGGCCTATTCATGGTCGATGATGGGAGCGCTGGTCGGGTCCTCAAGAGGTAAATACATCGTTTTCTCATTATTTACCAGTTATACCTATATCCCAAATTGACCAACCACAGAGGAGGGAGATTGGGGATTACTCTCCCTATGTATTGTATTGGGACGCGTTGATAAACTGCGAGCAACATTCCAGGGTGTGATCTTGCAATCAATTATAAAAGAAAAAAATCCCTTTCACACTCCCTCATACCTACATCTTACACACACCCACCATCGTAGAGATTTTCCAACCTTGACTTGCTTTGCTTCATCAACAATTAAACATATGCGGTGCTTGTAGGCAACTCATTATAGTCTTTTATCTTGGTGTTTTGTGATACATAACAATGTCATATTAAGTTTTTGATTATCATAGATGCTTCCAATTATTGTTTGGCAGCTTTATATAGATACTTGTGATTATTTCAATTATAGGTTGTTTTTGTTATACTTTAGAAATTAGCTTATTAATTTAATTGTTGATGGGATAAATCATTGTCTGAAATAGAGTTAAAATAGATGATTTCCCATAAATAAATAAAAATGACATGCCCAGCGCATGAGGCTCCTGTTATTGTGGAGTTTAGGGAAGGGACAATTTACGCAACCTTACCTCAATACTAAAGACACTATTTTCGGATTTAAACTCGTGACCTTCAAGTCACGATGGACCAACATTAACTGTTGCACCAAAAACACACCCTTTAAATGACTTCACATAATTTATCAAATTTCGCTGTTTTATTGGCATTTCTTTAGTATTCTTTTTCTTTTTCCTTACAAACTTCAAGCTTAGGTTTTAGGAGAAAAGTCACTTTGAGGTTTACTCACTACCTCACGAAAAACCTCAACCACACTTTATGGCATTCTAAGCCTTGTACTTGATTGAGACTAATGCGACTTTGTATTTCAATGCATCCTGATTTTTGCGCAACATTCCCTTTCATTTGATAAAGCAATATATTATTAAAGTATGGTTGAGAACTTATTTGCGAATTGCTGTTTTTTTTTTTCCATGACTAGTCTTTCCACTCATTTATCTTAAGTTCTTAACATCATCTTCAATCCTCATTTTGTGTCTTCTTTTTCAGCAGCTTCCAAAATGTCAGCTCCACAAGTATAATTTGGTCTTACTTTCTTCCTCTTCTATGCATGCCACTGGACCTCCATTTTAAGTAGTATATGCCCATTCATCTAATTCGTGAGATTGAAATGATATGGCAACTCAAGAGTCTTATAACTTGTCTCCTTATTCCACATAGACCTGCACAAAATGCATGTGTTTTCTCAAGGATTACTTGGACAAACCCCTTCATCATTTCCCAAGATTGTATCTTAGTTTCATGTAGCATATGTAAGTGCTAGTTATGTTAAATATCTCTTTACTAAGAAAAGAAAATCATTGTTATTATTCTATCACCTGTTCTCTTGACATTTACAATTTCATTTTGTAGGTTCTCACCCACTGTTATTCCTACTACATTTCATTCTGACCTTCCTGACACACCAAAGTTTTATCAATTTCATTTGCGTTCTACCTGAGGGAACTCTTAGTCTTTTGAAAACCTCCTTAATTTCTCTGTACCTGTTATTCTTAGGTCTTAGCGTGGGATCTCATGTGTACTTGTCAGTTGCCACTCCATTCAGGGTTCACTTTGAAGGCACACCCTGGCTAGATATTCCCCATTTGTCATCATATCGAGATAGCAGTATGGCATGTCTCTTAAGGAAATATGCTTTAGTAGGCTAAAACGATTTCTATTTATTTCAAGAAACGTGTTTTAGGTATAACATTATTTTACACTAGTGGGTAATCTAAAGCAACCTCCTTATTTATTTGGGCTTGGAGATAGGTAGCATGTCAAGTTTGAACTACTAGAATGTATTGATTGAAAGAAATTAACAATATGGGGCCATATCATTAAATGGTGTTGTATCTTGATTTTTGGTTCAAAAGTAAAATGCCTGTTGATATGCAAAGCATATTTATTGGAATTGATGAAATGACAAACGTCTATATTTGATCTATATTTTTTAATTTTAAAAACAAGGTCAAGAATCAAGATGTGGCTTATATTTTGTGCTTGATGAAAAGTTGATATGATATCAGGTTGGGGGCAAACATAAATCATCTTGCCGCTGTAGCAGTCTCCAGACTTCAAGGAGAGCTTGCCAAGGATGGCAGAGAACCATCTACCTCTTCCAAACATATGCATGGAAAACTTTCGTCTAGAAGTGCTGCTGTTGCAAGGTCCTCAGAGAAGAGAAAAGGTTAATGGTTTGATATTCAATTTACTCACATTAGCTTTCATCATTAGTTCCCCAATATTGAGAACCTCTATGTTGCTGAGTACTTAAAACTGTTTCCCTCAGAGAAGAGTGCTCTTTCCCAATTCTGTGTGGATCTTACTTCTCGGGCTAATGAAGGGCTCATAGATCCTGTAATTGGTCGAGACAAGGAAGTTCAAAGAATAGTTCAGATTCTATGCCGAAGAACCAAGAATAACCCTATTCTTCTAGGTGAACCTGGAGTTGGGAAAACTGCCATTGCCGAAGGGCTGGCAATTAGCATCACTAATGGTGATGTTCCTGTTTTTCTTTTGGTGTGTACTGTTCTTCCTTCAAAGCTTACATTTTTTCTAGTTCTTTGTTTCTTTTCTTTTCTTTTTTTCTTTGGTTCTGCTTTGCCAAATACAAGCTAGTTAGATTTTTTATTTTATGTGCAGACAAAATGCATAATGTCCTTAGATATAGGTCTATTAATGGCAGGAGCAAAGGAGAGGGGAGAATTAGAAGCACGTGTTACTACCTTGATTAGTGAGATAAAAGAAGCAGGTTGACCAACCTCATGTTTGTGGACTTTCTTTAACAGCAATCTTACTTTTCATGACTTCTTATTATTTTAATGTGTCATAGTGCAGGTAATATCATTTTGTTCATCGATGAAGTACATACATTAATTGGGTCTGGTACAGTTGGTAGAGGAAGCAAAGGATCAGGCCTTGATATTTCTAATTTACTGAAACCTTCACTTGGAAGGGGTGAATTACAGGTAACCATTTCATTTGTTAACTGAATCCTCACAAGAAGACAAGCACACAAGGAAAAGCAGACATTTGCATGTTTATACATAAGCAGCACAAGTGCATGCTTATATAAAAATAATAGTGTCTTTTAGACTGCATATAAACTCATGCATGTCACCTTTCTGGAGAAGCAAATATTTTTTATACATATGTTCCTGATTTATTTCAGTAAGCACTAATTATTTACATCTTTTAGTGTATTGCATCTACGACCATGGATGAACACAGAACTCATTTTGAAAAGGATAAAGCCTTAGCTCGGCGATTTCAACCTGTGTTTATCAATGAGCCTAGCCAGGTAATTGCTACGAGTTTTTTTTTCTTAATTCTTTCTTGCCTATTATCATATACAGTTTTATAGTTGAGTATTTTTGTTACTTTTGTAGGAGGATGCCATTAGGATTTTATTGGGTTTACGCGAGAAATATGAAGCTCATCACAAGTGCAAATATTCACTGGAAGCCATAAATTCTGCTGTGTATCTTTCGGCTAGATATATTGCTGATAGGTATCTTCCTGACAAAGCCATTGACCTCATTGATGAAGCTGGAAGCAGGACCCGTATTGATGCATTCATGAGGAGGAAGGAGCAGCAAACATATATACTCTCAAAATCACCAAATGATTATTGGCAAGAAATTAGAGCTGTCCAAGCCATGCATGAAGTGGTAACATTTACAAAACTAGACAACATTAACGGAAATATTACTTTAGATAAGCATTAAACTGTGAGGCAAGATTTGTCTAGCCTCTAGTAGTTGGAAAGAGGCTTTATGATTTTATTATAAATTAGGTTAAGCAAGTTTATCTAAATCCTATTGCTATGCTGCATGCAGGTCCTAGCAAACAAAATGAAGTATGGAAGCAGTGCTTCTGGCACAGTTGAAGATACGAAACTTGTTTCAGAACCTCCAATTCCATCTGGATCAGATGATGATCAGTATGATTCTTGGCGGTTAATGTAAACAACTATTTTAGTTGTCTGAATTAATTCTGAACCTAGTTTCTTATTGCCACTTTTTCAGGCTTGTGGTGGGACCAGAAGACATTGCAGTAGTTACTTCGCTTTGGTCTGGGATCCCCGTTCAACAACTCACTGTCGATGAAAGATTGTTCCTTCTGGATCTTGATGCACAGCTTAGGAAACGGGTTGTTGGCCAAGATGATGCTGTTGTTGCGATCTCTCGCGCAGTCAAGAGATCACGTGTTGGCTTGAAGGACCCTGACAGACCCATTGCAGCAATGCTTTTCTGTGGCCCAACTGGAGTTGGCAAAACAGAACTCACAAAAGCTCTGGCAGCATCCTGCTTTGGATCGGTAATACAACTATCCATGATATTTAAAGAAACTAGTTAAATTTTTTTCTTATGGTATGCCTCACTTTAAACAAAAGGGTGCTTATTGGCAAAGCCTGTATATCATAAGCTACCATCAACTTTCTGCTTGTATTGCTTAAAGCTTTGACATGATTTTCCTTATAAAATCGTACATCCAGTAACTCGTTACCTAAAAAAGAAAGGCAATTAAGTGAGAAACGTACTAGATTGCTTCCCTATCCAGTAACCAGTATTTGGTAAAAGCAATATGTATGTATGGGAGTTTGGCACAACTAGAATTTGCATGGTTGAGGTGATTACCTCTTCGCTGAAGTGAACAAAACCAGAGAAAATGAACAAAGATATTTCCAAGATGCAAACATCATGTGATATCTGAGTTTGTCCAGCACAACTTAAATAAGAAAAAAGAAGCAAGGCCAAACTATCGCATTTCAGAAGTACCATTTATGAATTATAATTTTCTTTGGACCATGCCCAATGATGATAGTTTGGAGGACCATCTTATGTAAGTCCATATATACCATGCTTTGATTGTATCCTGCCACTATACTCGAGGAAAATGTTCTGGAATTGGAGTTGGGTTCTTATGTAGCTATTAAAGATTGACATCCAAGTCATTTTATACATTTTATAACCTTCATATTCAGTTGCTATTTCCATTGATCGTAATTGCAGGAGGCAGCAATGTTAAGATTGGACATGAGTGAATATATGGAGCGGCATACTGTGAGCAAATTGATAGGATCACCCCCTGGATACATAGGCTATGGTGAAGGAGGTATGCTGACAGAATCTGTTAGAAGAAGACCTTTCACTGTGCTATTGCTTGATGAAATTGAGAAAGCCCATCCAGATATATTTAACATCCTCCTCCAAGTCTTTGAAGATGGTCATCTCACTGATTCTCAGGTTTGCGCCTATTATTATCTACTTCCTTAAAATTCTGATGAACGAAAGAAAATCTTATAAGCAGAAAAGAACAAAAGCAGCCATCACATTCTTACTGACTGTTTATTCCTTCTATCTCCTTCAGTAAGTACGGCTAATTGATTTAGGATTTTTTAAGGAGAGAAGACTTTCTCCCCTTCTCTATCTAAAGCAAGAGGGTAACCAATCTGCACATCGATTCTCTTCCCTTCCATATGATGAAGGTTAGGTGCCAGGGTTGGTTGACCAGTACGTTGTATGCTGTGGCTGAGCAGCAAAATGGATTTTTTTTTTTTTATTGGATTCGACTTGTTCAAGTTCCAAACATGCAGCTTCTTTCTATCATCTGATATTCTGATTTGCAAAAGAAGTCATCAATCACCATTTCTTATCCCATAACTTTTGTATTCATAGGGCCGGAGGGTGTCATTTAAGAACACATTGATTGTCATGACGTCCAACGTGGGTTCTACTGCCATCGCAAAGGGTAGACACAACACTATAGGTTTTATGATTAGGGATGAAGATGAATCAAGCTCATATTCTGGATTGAAAACCTTGGTAATGGAAGAACTAAAGGCATATTTCCGACCGGAATTACTCAACAGGATTGATGAGGTAGTCGTTTTCAGGCCCCTCAAAACAGCACAGGTGTGTCTCTTGCCTTGTTTTGTTCACTAGCAACTGCTCTCTCTTTTTTGTTAGTTATATCTTGATTAATTGCTTGCTGGAGTGCTTAACTATTGATTAAGTCACGGTAATTATATCTTGATTAAATTTCCCCATTGTTTGACTTATCTATCATCTTCTTACCAATATTCATTGACTTGTTGACCAATATTTTGTAAAAATGAACTTAAAAAGAATCAAATTCTGTGAAAATGATGGAATTGATAAATTTCCATTACATGTCAGCTTATATTGACATGTTAATTGACCTAATGCCATTTTTAATTGAAATTATTTATCATGTTCGTTAGTATACCTTCACACGTATTAGAAATGTCAATCTTCATTTGGTAACTGATGTATTGTATGTAAATTTTGTGTACCTCCTAGTGGCCCAAACATATCACATATGTCGGCCAATTTTGGTTGATCCCTGACACACATTGACATTTATTTCTAAACTTGAAAAGTATATTTTGCAACATTCCACTTACACAATATAGGAATACTACATATGAAGTTCAGAGAAATGTGACGAGAGAAGCTGAGCAGAATGAAAACTAAATGGTTTAATAAATTGATAAGTTCCTGTTTAAATCTCACTTGCTAATAGAAAGTTTCTGTCAATTCTAACAATCATCCAAGCTTGTAGGATTGATCTGAGTTATAAATTTATTTTCTTTCAGTGTAGTGATATGTTACTGTGTTTATAAGTTGTGTAGAGGGAAATTTAATGTTTTGAACAGAAACCTATGAAGTGTTCGTATTTTGTTTGTCACTGTGAAGACTAAAGCTTTACTGATTGTGATCATTTGTCATGTGCTGTGGCCTACATCTTGCAGGTAGTTGAAATTGTACGTATGATGTTAAGGGAGGTGAAGAAGAGAGTGATGACCCTTGGGATTGGTCTAGAGGTATCAGAAGCAATGATAGAGTTGGTATGCAAGCAGGGCTGCGACCTTAGCTATGGGGCTCGACCTCTTAGGAGGGCCGTCACCCGACTAATTGAAGATGTTCTGAGTGAAGCACTTCTCAGTGGGGACTGCAAGCCTGGTGACACTGCCATCATTGATGTGGATGCTTCTGGAAACCCATTTGTGACCACTGATCAATCGGGTCAGAATCCACACTTGTCTGATGTGAAATCTGTGTCGTGAAAAATTATATTAAATCTTGTATAGTTGCATGCAATCCACAGCTTGAGCGTTGTGTATATATTTGGGGGGTGGGAAAGGAAGAATTGTTTGTTTGTTTGGTGGGTTAATGTGTGACCAGGAAATTAATGATGAATGGCCACTGATTAAATTCTGCTCCAACATATATTCTTGCAATGTATTGTCACTGGTTTGATTTGGTTTGGGTGAAATCATTTTACACGGCTTCTTTATGCGGGAGTGCTACCAAATTGGCTAGGGGAAACAGATTGGGAGAGTGGCTGGGAGATTGGAGGGCCATATTAGATTCACTGTAAGCAGTTCCAGGAGAACATCTTGACACTGATCTATTGCTTGTAATCTTTTTATAAATTAATATATACTATTTTTCAGGTGTGTTTTGCGCATTCCACAATCCTTGACACGGTTTTGCCACCTGACAAGGATGTAAAGAGACACTTAAACCCTACCAAGATGGATATAAATAACATTGAGCGGTGAGGGTAAGTAGAGTAGCAGAGTAACACTGAGGGGGGACAGACAAAAAGTAACTTAATTTTATGGGTAATTCTTTCTTACAGGCACCAAAATAGATAGAAGAGTTAAAAAGTGACCCACTTTCGTTATTGAAGATCTATTTAGCAGTGAATGACGCACTTGTTTTCTCAATAAATAAATAAAAATTCAAGAAAATCTCAGAGAACATCCTTAGAAGACACTTACTGTTCAAATAGATCTATTTAGTAGTGGTATAATTATTACACATGATTCATACAAATAGATGTAAAGATTTGTGGAAGATTTCGGGACTGTAAAGTCTAATAACATGACCTCAATTACGGTAGGAAATCCGTGCCATATACAATAGTTGAGGAGGCATCATCAGCTACAGCGAGAGAGAGAGAGAGAGAGAGAGAGAGAGAGTTTGCGAAGTTGTGCTCTGATTATTAAGTTGGGGGGGAAGGGGTAGCAGAGCTGTTGGAAGGTCCAGCAACTAGAGACATGTCGGCGTGCACTTGCGGTTGTTCAGCAACATCATGGATGCTCCTCAGCTGGGCCTCGACCAGAGTGAGAGAGGCATCCAATTGCAGGATTTTCCTGGAAAAGAACGCAACACCATCACCATGACAAACAAGTAGTCGAGTGAGCATCAAGAATCAACGAGAGAGAGCGCAAGCAAGAGAGTACCTATGGACCTCAGAGAGCTTTCGTTCGCAAAGAAGAGCGAATCTGTTAAGAAAACGAGAGGTGTCGAGGATGAAGGTGTTCACCTGTCAAATAGTAATGTGATGATTAGTCCAACCAACCAAGAAAATCCAGAATACAATAAAGAGAAACAGTGTGAGAGAGCTTTAGGATTGCCAACCAAATAGAGCGTCCTCTGATCGGAGGCGCAAAGAGAGGCTTCTTCCCCTTGTCTAGGGTTTGTAGGACTCATTTCTTCCCCCCTTTAATTTCTAGGGACGTCGCGTCGCCTCGATACTCTTAAAACTGAATCGTATCAATTCTTCTACGCGGGAAATTGGAAATTGAAAATTGAAAATTGGAGACTGAAGAAAATGCGAGTGAATGGTAACGCAGTTCCAATACGCCCGTTAATCATGTTTCTGTGACTTTACCCCATGAATGCTTATTGCTTATCCTAATACCATCACAACATTTCAACGATGTTCGCTCTTCACGTTTTCTTTTCTTTCTTTTTAAAAAATAAATAAATAACAAAAAAAACCCATAAATTAATAATCCTATATAAATTGGCAGCCTTCCATGAAAAAAAATAAGGTTTCTGTGACGGTACCCTGCCCTTAACATCTGCCTTGCTTCCGCTTGATAACAAGATTTACTCCCATATCTAATCAAAAAATATAAAAAAGAAGTTTCCACTACATCCAACAATCAAATAAACCATGCATGCCATTCAGAAAAATGAAAATCCAAGACAAATTCCCTTTTTTCTTTTTTAAGAAAAACAAAATTTATGAAGCGCCACGGTACGTGCCTCAAACATAATAAAACAGAACCTAAACAAACAAAAAAAAAGAAAAAAAGAAAAATGCTGACTGCATCACATAATAGCATAATTCACCCGCCCTCAAAACTGTAATGGCAATGGACAAGCTGCTTGCCTCCTAAATACAGCTTGCCCCCTAAAATTGGGCAGCTTCCATTTTATCATTCTCACAAGTTGCACGTGCTTCTGTAACCCAAACTGAAACAATCAACATTCTGTGTCATGGCTACCACACCAAGGAATTCTTCTCCGTGCAAACACAAATGAACAAACAGCTAAAAATTCTTGAGCACAAATGACTACTACGTTTAGGGTCAAGCTATTTTCACTCACCCTTTTCTATCTCTTCACTCACCTCATCTAAAAATTAAAAAATTAAAAAAAGCCTCATGTGAAATTACAAAAAAAGACAAGTATTAAACTCCTTAAACCTTCTCACCTCTCTCTTCACCCACCCACTCTTTACCCTAAACTCTTCAACCCTTCAACTTTCCAACTCATCTCAATCTCCAATCTTGTCATTTTTTAATCAAAAGCATATATTTCCACCATTTTCACCCTTTTGAAGTGTTTTTTTTACAAAAGCATACCAAAATCAAAGAAAAAAAGGGACGAAAATAAGTTTCAAAACCCAGAAAAAATCCCCCTCGAATTGGATGTGTTCGACCCTGTGCGAACGGACAAAATAAAATATGTCCGACCCTATTAGGTCGAACACACCTCTTTATGCCCGACCTATCGTAGTCGAACATAAAGAGAAATGTCCGACCCTGGTAGGTCGGACGTTTGTGATTCTAGCGCGTGAAATGAGTTTCTAGAACCCGTTTCTGCCACCTTATTCGACCATTTTCACCCTTTTTTTTTGCAAAAAAATATTCAAATCCAACAATGTAACATTGAAATCAACTTAAAACATGTAAAAATCATGATTTACTTATCGATTTGTAATCAAGATTGCACTTGAATCACTTTGAGTTCAAGGCCTCTAAAACCCAAAATAACCCAATTTTTTCGCAAGATTTCGTGACGTTGTTACTCACAAATCTTACTAGCGGTGTTCTAACCCTTTGACTGATTAAAAAACTTGAAGAAATTGTGAATCAATGATGAAGAGAAGAGAAGAAATGAGAGAAAGGGAAAGGGTTTAGGGCCTTCGGGTGAGAAGGGTAGAATGAAAATTTAGGTGAGTGAAGAGAGAGGAAATGATTGATTTTAAATTTTCATGTGGGTGAAGAGATAGGAAAGGGTGGGTGAAAATAGTCGAACCCCTTCATTTATTGGTATCATTCATAAAGAAAAGTAGGACCTTGCAGTCTTGCAGTTGAGATGTTCTCATATTGACATTTAATGTTGGCCCAAATACGACCCAAAAGGAGGGTTGATTGGGTTATTCACAAGAGTTCAAGAATGGTGCAGAAAATTAAAAATTAACAAGAAGACAATAGCACAATGATTTAATATTGTTCGACACTATTGCTTATGTCCATGACTTAAAATCCTCTTCCAAGATTTTAAACCCAGTGACTAAACTCAGAAGCTCACCAAGTGACTTACCAGTCACTGTTACATCAGCCGATATAACAAAAAGGAGCCATTCTTGCCAAACATATCAAAATAAAGCTAACGATGAAAATGTTGATCCTTTGTAAGTATTCAGCCAGACAATTTAATGCTAATGCAGCGGAAAAAAGACTTGCAATTAGTGTCGTCAAGTTGTCAAGGCAATGCCTAGACATTGCAAACAATATTTATTTATGGCTACCTAAGTGAATTGTTGATTAGTGACACACACACACACACACACATCCTGCACAATATAGAAATCTTGTGTAAACAAAGATTTAACTATATTTACACTCTTCAATTTTGAAACACCAGAAAAACATATCAAAAAATAAGGCAAGTTGGCATACACATGGTAAAAGTATAGCATTTTTAAGAGCCACACTTATTTAAGCTATATAATCATATAGTAACTATAAGGAGAAAATAACCTCATGCTTTTTGTATTTACATTAACCCCTTTAAACTCTTAAAAAAAATTCAAAGAGCTCCATTACTCGCCTTTAGCATGGCCTAGGCGATTTCTTATCAAAGGACGAAGGCAATGGACCATTCATTGCCTAGGCATGAACTTCACAACACTGCTTGAAATTGTAGAAAGTTTTCTGGTGTACAAGACAACTTCAACTTGAAATTTGAAACTCCAAAATCCTTGTTCTTGTGTTCTCTTATGTAAAAATACTCACCTGGTGTTTATATAGTGCGCTAAAGGTGGCGAGAGCGTTATGCACAAAATTAAACCATTAAAGACAAGATCTTTGCACAAAGAAACATGGAGACAACCACGATCGTGTGCAGTTCAGTGCATCCAGTTGACTAGATCAAGCATTAATTGCGTAGATATCTTGAGTCAGTCACTTAGATGACTCCCAAGAGCCATCTAATATAAGAGGCAGTTCGGTGTATGAAGCTCCCGCCATACATGGGGTCTTGAAGAAGAGTTGGACCACTTTTGGGTCTATTCTATTGTGCACAATCTTACCTTACATCGTAAGAGGTTGTTTCTATTACTTGAACCTGTGACCACATGGTCAAATGGCAGCCATCTAATATCAAGGTCTAATATCTGGTTGACTGCTTATGGAATCCAATTGCCTATGTCATCAATAGTCGCCTATTTGAGTCCCGAGAGCAAAGCCATATCAGAAGGGTTCAAGGCCCTCCATTCAGTCACTCAAGTCAAGAATTAGTCAGAATTAATCACCTAATTGAGTCTCAAAAGCTAAGTGATGTAGATTTGTCACAGAAGCAAGAACAAAAATACTAAAAAAACCAAAATAAATTCTATTGATTCAAATACTTCAAAATATCAGATCTCCCTCTCCTTAGGGCCAAAAGCCTTGTTTATAACAAATTACTAAATACAAGTCCTAAACTGAAACAACTTTCAAATACTTAACTACGTGGGTTTAAACCACCTAATGTGGGCCGACTAACAAATACACAAAATGAAAATAGAAAACATAATAATAATAATAATAATAATAATAAAAGACATGCTAAAATACGTCATGCATGTGTTTCATGCATCCCTGCATCACTAGGTCATATTAGAGGCGTTCAAGGCTCTCTACTTAGTCACCTAGGTCGGTAATTGGTTACCAAACTTAGTCATTAGTTGACTGCATTACAAACTAATCAACTAGGTGAAGATTCTCAAAAAAAAAATAGATTTCACAAAGTGTTTTTGAGTTGTTAAAAAAAAGTGGAATATAACTTAACCAAATTTCAAAAAATAAAAACTTCAAAACACGTTTTCAAACCTTAAAAGCAACTTAATATAGGAGTTTTCAAAATCAAAACTTGTTTTGCATTTTCCTTAAAAAAATATGCTTGGTTTTCAAATCAAAATATTTAGTTCAAACTAAATGTAATTTTTGAAAAATCAAATTCATGGAGACTCTAAAAACATGCCCAAGCTGAATACAAAAAAAGGATACAACCCTAAGCAAGACCAAACATAAATTTTAAATTTTGACTCTTCTTGATCTTAGGTCTTGGTTTCGATTTAAAAATTTCTTCATTTTTACTTGAAGAAACTTCCTCTTATCTTTTGAAAGTTGATGAACTATAAACTGAAATGCTACAGTCACAAGATGGTTAGATTCAATGGCATATTGTTTGGTATCATTAGAAAAAATATTTTGGGGCCATCAACAATTCAAATTTAATACACCCACACCCACAAACTTAAAAATAAAGGTTTTGTGCAGAAATAAAGGAGTAGAATTTTTTTTTTTTTTTTTTTTAAGTGAGTTTCTAATACCATATTCATTATTTTGGTCCGAGTCTTAAATATTGCATGAAGCTTAAGCAAACTGATTGTGATCTTTGAAAAAAAAAACAAAGATTGTTAGAAATCTAATTTCCTAAAACAATAAAAATGATCAAAAAAGTATTAAGAGCCACAAAGAATATGCTATAAAGAAGATTTGCTTCCAACATCTGAAGTTGTAGTGACCCACCAAAAAAAGAAAAAAGAAAAAAGAGCAAGTTGTTGACATTAGCTGCCCGCTACACCTTATTCTTTTTACGTTTTTTGTCTTTTTTGGTATTTAAACTTGATTTCTAGTATTTTTAAGTCACTCCAACTTTTCTAAACCCTAAAGCTTCCAAGGGAGAGCAAAAAAACATTAAAAAGCATCCCAAAGGGTTCCAAAACACATCTGGAGAGCAAATTTAGGCTTCCAAAGCATGTTCCAAGGATCAAAGGTAAGATTTATGATTCCTTCTTCCCTCTTCATGGTTAATTTCAAGTATTGAATCTGTTTCAAACAAGGTTTGTATAATCCCTTTGTGTATTTTGACTGAGATTCAAATTGTTTAAGGATCTAATAGTGCATTGTGCAATAGACCTAGACCTACAAAATTTACCTTCTAGAACGAATCTAACAAAGGGTTTTATGGTGGAAACCCATGCTGACTTGAATAGTGTCCAAATTTGGGGATTTTGAGTTTAATGGGTGTTTTGTTGGTTGGTTTGATTATGAAATGTTGTGATATGAAATTAGGAAGTGAGGAAAGGTTAGAAGTGACTTTGAAGGCTTTCGAAGGAGGAGTGTGAGTGGGGTTTGGGTATCTAGGTGAGTATGGTTTCATCCTCCTATTATGTATGCTATGTTACTTGGACTCGGCTATGGGTGTCGGATACAGGTACATATCTAGAAGTTTGACTTGTTCATTTTCAAATTTTAGAATACAAGGACTCGGCTATATTATATGTTGTTTTTCCTTCTTCTTCTTTTTCACTCATTTATTGTCCGTTTTATTCTATCACTTAAGTGAATTTCACCTATTAGTCGTTATTTTTTTGTATGCTTTCTCTTCTTTCCATTGGAGAATCTACATATTAATATTCTAAAATCTAAAGTGTCGGACACAGGTATGTCGGGCTAAAGTAAAGGGTCCGGATAACATAATATGTATGTACCATCATAAATATGCAAAACCTATTTTGGCATGAATAATGTTGATATATGAACTGTCATATGATATATATGCATGGTCAATGCACTGTTTTTGTTTATGAATTGCATATATGTTTGAATACACATTTTATAGACTATTATGCATGATTTAGAAAAAAAAGGTTTTTCTTGTGGCAAGGAAGAAGTTTCCTTGTGGAGTCGGACTTAAGAATCGATAACCATAGTAGGAGTGAGATAATTCCTAGGTTACGACTATGACCTAGATGGGTATTCCCTACACAGTTCTATAAAGTGAACCTTAAGTATGCTATTGTATAGAGTCATGATAACATAGGGATGGAATAACTTAATATAAGCGTAGTATCGGGAATTGAATTGTGTGGGTCTAAGTAGGGTTTTCCATGAGTATGATCGGTCAATATAGAATGTTATTTTGAGTGAAATATCATATTTTCCAATGCAGTGCTTTATGCATCTAACCATGGCATGAGTATTTACTGACATGCATGGTTTTTAACCTATTGATGAATATGTGATGGTAGGTGTGTAATATCATCTCACGGGCTTTTAGTTCACCCTATATTTTTAATCTCTTTAAGAATTTACTAGTGCCTTGGATAAGGGCAAAGGTGTTGCGCATAGAGTCGAATTGCTCAATTGACTTGAAGTGAGTATAGAAGACGCGAGGATGGAAGAGTAGGCTATATAGGATATTTACCTTCATGTTATTTAAATTTGGACATGAGTATGTATGGTTTATGAGTGGTTAAAGGGTTGTAATAACCTTTACATGGATTACATACTTTCGCACACTTGTGTGGATATTTGATAATTATGAGATTTGTGGTTTATGGAATTTATTATGATATGGTCTTATGCCTTGAAACTTGTTCAGGATTGTGGATATATGGTATGTGGTATACATGTGTTGTACAAGTGTTTGTGCAAGTTATGTATGTTAGGGTTACTAGTGCTCTGGGTTACAGAACTAGCTTGGGTGGCCCTTCAGGATTCTGGCCTTCGACCTGTGTGTAGCCGCGGGGGTTCAAGGTCACAAGGAAGGGGGTTGCCTCACAAGCAACCAAGATATTGCCAATTGTAGAAGACACAGAGATGTAACTTTTGCATAAGAGTCTCATCAAACGCCCTTCTAGCATTAGGAAGGCTTTTTTCAAAATATGGGTGTTCATGGGTTGGGCTGATTCGGGTTATGGAAAAATACTAACCCAACCCAATTACATTGAGTTGAAAAAATTTCAACCTCACCCAACCCAATAGAACTCCTAAACCTAACCCAAACCAACCTAATAACTTCAGGTTGGATTGGGTCAGGTTGGTCGGGTGAGTCTATTCAATGTATAATTTATAGAATTGCATAATCTATTCAATTTTTGAATTCTAAATGTCATTTATAAAACTATTTCTAAGTCAAATGCAACTATTATGATACTTATTAAGGTGATTTCTTTCATGTTCTTTTTATTGTAATATTTTTGAATGATTCAATTGACTATAGTAAAATTGATAAATATAAAGTAATAACTATTACTTTTAATTAGTCTGAGTTGGTTTGGGTTAGTTCGGGTTGGTTCGGTTATTTTTTATAAAACCTTGACCCAACCCAAACCAATCAAGTTACAAATATCTAAACCTAACCCAAACCAATTTGATATATAAACTCAACGCAACCCAACCCAACCCAACCCAAAAGGTTTGGATCAATCAGGTTAATCAGGTTGGTCAAGTTAATAAACACTCCTATTTCAAAAATACAAAATATAATACATGATTTTAGTAGGGACATCAATATTTTGGAAATCATATTCATAATTCCATATCAACCATTTAGAAAAAAAACAAAAGTAAAGGAACACTGTGACCTAATATATATAAGAATATATTCTCTCAATTAGTTTAGCTAAATGGTTAAGAGTTTAAGACTTGCTACTCAAGGTCTCATGTTAGATCTCAAAACTTCACTTCCTCGTGCATGATTTTGCAACAACATTGTAAAATGGCAATTTTTTTATGTAACTATGGACTTATCCCTATGATTCTCAGATCTATCTAAACTAGATTTGGAATAACATAGTTACAGATCCATTAGGATCAGGTGGAAGAACTTAGGGAAGGAGAGCAAAGAAGATTCAAGAGAATTTTGGAAGAAGATCCTTTCTTTTTCACAAGCTTCCCCTTCTTCTATGTGGGGAGAGCTTATTATAGTGCTTCTAAAGCATAAATCATGATATGATCATGTACGTTTGGACAGACTCGACCAGAACATGAGAGAATAAGAAGAAGTTTGCACACTGGTTGTTTGCCTTTTAAACTCAGTGAACTAAGATGAAGAGTTCTCATTATTGTTATGAACCTGGAAAGATATCGATAATTTTGTTGGATATGTATAACAAAACCTTTTGAAAGCAAGAAATCCACAAACATGGTACCGACACAATGAAGCCGTAATTTTAACCTAAAAAAAAAAGCCATAGTCATCAAGAACTTGAAAGGAAACTATATATATACTACTTATAATGCAAATACTTGACAAAACTACCGCGGTGATCATTTTAACCAAAAACCCAATAATACCCCTTCATTTCTTAACCGATTATCTATTTTGTAAATTTAAATATTTACTTTTTAAGGGCACATAAGTAATCAAACATCAAAAAACCTTGATTATCGTATCTGATAAATTTCAAAAACTAACTTTAAGAAAATCAACTACCTCTATGTTTTACAACTTTAACAGGTTAGTGGTTCCAAGCGTGATCCATAAAACCAAAACTGTAACTTTCAAACAGTTATAGGAGGTTGGGCCAAAAAGAAAGAAAAAAGTTACAGAAGGTAAAGGTGACCACCATCGTGATCCCACCATTGAGATATCACTCTCTAGCCTTAAAAATTCTTCTTCTTTCGTTTTTTTTTTTTTTTTTGAAAAAAAGAACTTGAGGATTGTTAAAGCCATTTTGGTTTGCTGCAGATTTCTTTCTTGCTCACCATACATCCTCCCAAGTGCCCAAGAAAGGCAATGGTGCATGTTAGTGAGTATTGCAGGCCCTGAAATGCACCATATCTTCTGCACAACAGTACTTCACTCCACCACTTTTCTTTGTTCAGTTTCAAAACCAACTTACATAGGTATCTCCAAAATGAAATCTGGCGGGTTAATTTAATTTTAGTTCTTTATAGTTTTATATAATTACTTTTTGGTTTTTTTTTCTTTGATTTATGGGTTGATTGAATTTAATTTCTTCTCAGTTTATTCAATGTATAGATTAGCTTTCTTATAAGGTTTTTCCTTATTAGGTTGTTTCATAAATATGTTCAAAAAATTTAATATTTTCTTTTTTTAATTCATATTAATTTTCATAAGTAATTTGGTTATTTGAGAAAGTTTACATGCAATTTATTTTTATCTAAAACTATTATATTTGTTTGATTCAGTAATATACTTTATTATTCACGTGCAAAGCACGTGCACATCGACTAGTATATATATATAAAAGAACAGAAAAGTGCGTAAAAAGGGGAGATATGATCCATAAGAGAGGCAAAGCAATAGTTACCATAACAGAATAAGAGAGTCACTGATCCAGCATGACCCCATCTCCGTCTTCGTCTTCATCTTCATCGTCTTCATCTGTATCAATATCATCCTTGCGCCGAGCTCGCCCACAAGCATTGCATTCCATGACTTCTGGTGGCACCCCCTCTGAAGGTGGAAATGGAGCCAATGTCCGCGAACAATTCTCTGTATCACACAAATAGCTGAGGAAAAAATAAGCATGGGGGAAATCATCGAGACCAACACAATGGGAATTGACTCCATTCCCGTTCTCCCCTTCCATTGGTTCATCTTTATCCTCTTGCATGCTATCATCACCATTATCATCATCGTCAAGCTGAACTTTCCATTTCACCTCTATCTCACAACGGTCACAGCGACAGGCAAACCCATAATCCTCCTTCAATCTCTGCTGCCTATCTCTGAAATTCCAATTGACGGGGAAATAGCTCAAACAGATTTCCCTCCCTTCGGGAATGTCATGGATTGCCCTCACGATAATGTCGGTGTTAGTCTCTCCTGTGCCGTCAACGTAGTCAAATCTGCAGGCGTTGGGAAGACAGTCGTGGTTGAAGAGGGAGGCTTTGGGATAGATGGCGTAGGCCCTCACATTTCTCTCAATGGAGCTGTTCTCATGGAAAGGCTCCATTAAACCGAAAGCATTTTGCTCGTCCTTAGCAAGTAGAACGGCAGTAAGCTGCGGTGAAAATCCAGGAGAGGAGGCCTGAGGAGGACAGAGTGATGAGATAAGAGAATGGAGGGCCAGCGTCTTAGTGTCGACTTCTTTTCCACGACTTCCACTTTCTCCTTCTCCTCCTTGAAGAGAGAGTAAAAGGTTGAAATCGGAGGGGGAGCGGAACGCCAGATCGTAAGCGGCCACAAGGAAATGGGCCTGGACTTGGGAATCTGGATCCAGGGTGGTGCTGCTATTGATGATGCTTAGGGCTTGACAGACCCAAGGGGTATGAGAGGTATTGAGAGCCATGGAGTGGCAACTAGGGCTGCAGAAAACAGCGCCATGCGAACAGGAAGGGCATGTTAGGAGGGACGAGGGATCCATCCTCGACATGCACCTGAAGCAGTTGGCGCAGTAGCAGGAGGTGGAGGGGTTGGTGCCACTGCCGTCACTAGTACTAGTAGTTTTATTCGAAGGAATTGCATTGTACAAAAGAAGCGGAGAGTCTCTGAGGACGATCTCACCTGCTTTCACGGCCCGACAAGCAACCACGGCTCTTCCTCTCCCTTCAATTTCTGTTATTTTTACCACAGAATTTGCAGGGTCCGCCATCGTCGCAGCTAGCAGATTGTACTAGTCTTCTTCTTACTCTTCCCCTTCTTCTACTCTTCCCTTCAACGAGCCAAGCGGCGCTGCGTTTTTTCAAAAGCAGAAAAACGTTTCTCCTTTCTCTGAAGATTTTAAAAGAAAAAATACTATAAAGATTTTCGGACGAGGTTGCGTCCGATGCGCATATAGGGTGGATCCGATGGTCCGATGCGCATATAGGGTGCCCCGCGCCGTTTGGATAACAAATATCGCGCGGCAAATATGAGTTCGGAAAAAACTCAATATCACGGAAGATAAATAAATATTTAATTAAAATATATATTTTTAATATAACTATCTGCATTTATTGTCAAGATAAAGTCAAAAAAATAAAAAATAAAAGTTGTCTAACACGATGATTTACTGTTAGAGAGTCCGTTGGATAACATTTATTACTGACTTAACAAATAAATTATTTTATATGAGTCAAAAATAAATAAAAAATAATTAATCCAAAATAAATAAAATAGCATAAAATAAAAAATAAAAAAACGAAATATCTACCTCTTTCTCTTCTTCTACTTCTATATATTCATCTTCTAAAAAATAATATATTATTCTCTATTTTAATTTTTTCAAAATATATGAAAATAAAATTTTACCTTACAAAAAAATTATAATTAATAAAATTTACGATATTAAAATAAACAACGTTTGTACTTTGCATTTTCAAATTTCAAATTTTTACCCCTAATTCTAACTTTTTTTAAATAATAGGAAATAAATATTTTAAGATTAAAAGAATAAAAACCCTTAAATATTGTTGGTGCAAGATTTAATAAACACCAGTAGACAATGAGATGGGGAAAAGATGTTGATCTAAAACTTGTCGAAGTGCTAGAGAGATTGCGGGAGGTTGCTAATCTGAAAGATAAAAAATAAAAAGAGAATAAGCTATCGTAAGGAACACCGATGTGGTGTCGGTCAAAAACTCTTAGATGTCTAAATTAGTTAAGAGCTCTGTAGAGTTAATAATACTGAACCATGTTGAAAAAAATTACTTACCTCCCCGTTATGGGTTATGGTACTTTTATAAAGAGGGTTGAAGGTCTTTGGCCTTTGTAGTAGAGTTGTTATTGAATCATATATTAATCTTGTGCTTGAAGGGCACATTTGATTCATTGTAAAATTATAAAGATCTGGTGTAATCATTATTGGATTAGGATGACTCGATAGCCTCTTAGTCGAACTAATAGAGCTTCAAGCCTTATCACAATTGGATAAAGGGTAAATCATGAATTTATCACAATGAATCATGTCTTATCCCTGTCTGAACTTGCGTCTAGTCGTTATCTGTTTCGGAGTCGTAGACCTCGTGAGCTCGCTATGCTGAGTTTGAGTCTTCTAGTTTGAGTTTGAGCTTGACTGATCCAACGGCCGCTGTTGGTCTTTAAAACCAAAAAATTGCTATCTTTTTTATCTTCGTAACGTGAGATTTATTGTTATTTACGACTATTTATATAATGGAAACAGAGGTTCTCAAAAAATATATAATATTTCATTTGGTTATATTTTAGGTTTTATTCTAAAAAATATAAATGTACGTTTACTTTCAGAATTCAAGTATACATAGTGTACAATTGCTTAACACCACAGAATTACTTGAAATGTGATACATTCAATTACAGCCGATTATCAATGGATGGTCCGTCATTTGATAACTTGTTGAGAGGACTATGTTCCAATCTTCATTTTAAAACAAGTCCTAATGACCTGTTCAATTGCATGGACGATTCAAATGGAAATCAAATGAAATTCAACTTGATCCGGTATCTATTTCACTAATATTATACATATATATTAAGTTTTGCAAGGTAAAATATTTTCAATAATCAACTATTCTAGTTCTAATAGTATCATTCATGATTTTAGTGTTTAGCTGATGTAGGGCATACACTTAATCGTAGAGCCCCCACAATAACGCTCCAATATCACCAGTATACATGCATATCACTACGCCGTGTAGTGCGTGGATGATCTGAGTTGAAAGCTAAGCAAATGCTTAAAATCAAACTTAGCAACAAAAGTGGAAATGACGATTGAGCAGTAACAACCGATTGTGTATTGTCCTACTATCACGTTCTCAATACGTCTGTCTGCACTTTGTTTATTTTGTTGTTGTTTTCTTTCTTCTAATGTCACCGTTCACCAAAGAAAAACAAAAACAAAAACAAACCCTTCAATAATATTGAAGTCAGAGACTTGAAGTTGTTTCATCCCGACGGAGCAACACCACATTTCGGAATAAAGTTTAGTAAAAAAACCACTGAAGATACAAGTACACGGTCAAAGCAGAGTGCAGAAATCCTACATCAAGGAGGATCCAAAAATTCCAACTTATTCCAGAACAAAAGATCAGGTAGAAGCGCCTCTGCATCAACCTTTTAGAGCCACGCCCACTTTAACAAGATCCTCGAGTGCTTTACTGATTTGGGCCTCCGACAAGCCCTCCAGTGAAATTCCTCTTTCAACTCCCATCTCTGTGTCATTAAATCAGTAGTTAAAACTCTGATGGTTGAAATACAAAGTACATTTATGGAATAATACAGATGCAAGGCTCAAACAAGAATTGCATTACCCCAAATAGATAATCTAAGAAAGCCCAGTACAAAGAGATATACATGAACAGAAATGCTTTTACGACTCAAAATATATATGAGTACTAAAACAACCCAAAATTTATACCCAAAGATATATCAACACTTACATGACAATAAATCACATCACCACATCATAAGAGAAAAAAAAAAAAATAGAAAAAGGAACGCCCACCACTTACAATACACCACCTTAGCATGTGTATGTTTTTGGATACATATTTTGGATTGTAACAACTGCTATTAGAGCCTAAGGAAAAACACACAGTGATCCTTTGCAATAGACATCACAAGTGGATGCTTTTGTGAAAAATTAATCCAGTAGCCCTGCTTTCATATCTTCTTGGTGTTGTGCATGCAAGACCAATAGGCTTGCTAATTATTAATTAATGGTCTTAAGCCATTCATCTTACAGTGCTCCAGAACCCCTCTTCAAGATAGTTATTCTTGGTGATGGATCTGGAAACTCTAAAAGATGGTACAAGATGATATTAAAGAGATTTTCGCATTTCTTAAAGAAAAAATGGAAGAAATTCCACAACGGGAAGCCCATTTAAAAGAACGAATGGAACAAATTGCCTATGCTCATGCTCAAGAGCTATGAACCTTAATCTAAAATTATGTGTTTTAATGTGATACAACAATAATAAGCTCATTTATATTTGTTGAAAGCCCTTGAAGTTTTGAGTAGGCAAGATGCTAGATATTTCCTATAAGAAGCTTATAAAATAATTTAGATAGAAATAACCAAAAAAAAAACCCATTAAAAAACAACCTATTTAAAAAAAAAAAAAGAAGGGAAGAGAAGTGGGCCTTGCAATGGAAGGGAAAAAAAGAAAAAAGAAAATTGGGTAGGACGCTTAATTGGGAGATAGTTTTATTGAGGCTTACGCCTTGTGGCCCACCTCGCCTCAAGGATGTTGAAAATCCCCTTGAGGCCGTTGAAAATCGCCTTGAGGCTTAAGCCTCAATGTACCCTCTTGAGGCTTACACCTCACTTTCATGAGACTTTACAGGCTTAAGCCTCCCTAAACCCTTAAGCTTTACTAAATGTGAGTGTGATCATAATGTCGAATCTTGTCGTCTTTTTTATTTAGATTTTCTTATTTTTTCCAAAACACTTTGATTGATACTAGAATAAACATGCTAGTTATTTTTTCTTTTTTAAACTTTTAATCATAATGACTTAGGAGAGATCCAAGTTCTAAACTCTAAGTCATTTTTCTATTTACAATTTCTATTATTTTAAACACTTCAATTAATCACATAGATAAGCTAGTCCATTTGCATGCGGTATCTAGTGCAAGTGGAAGGAACACCTCCGATGCGGCACTCTACCGAACGAGGGACATCTCTGGTCATTTCTGAAGGGCAGTGTGGGTGTGGTGAACTTGACGAATTATTGGAGGGTAGTTGTCTTTGCTATGGTTTGGTCAATATGAAAAGAATGCAATAGAAGAATCTTCCATGGGATCTAGGCGAGTGGGGTGAGGTGTGGGATAGATCTTTCTTTTTGGGCTCTTTGTGGGTGAGTGCTTCTAAGCATAGTAGTCAGAATCGCGATTTGAATTGCTGAATCGTACGATTCACGATTCGATTAAAACCAAAACGATTCGAATCAGATTCATGAATCGCTATACCAGTGAATCATATGTGAATCGCTCCGAATTGGAAGTGAATCGCTAGTTGAATCGTAGTGAATTGATCTGAATCGTGAGTTTGCTTAAAAAACACTAATGTTTTTATAACCCTATATATACTTAATATATACAAATATACGATTCATACATGTGTCCTAAATCTTACGATTCATCGATCCAAATCTCGATTTTCATCAAGCCTTTAAACGATTCACTTTCGATTCACGATTTTGACTACCTTGCTTCTAAGTTAGCTTATGGCTATTAAATAGGTGATTGGTTGCAGGGATGTGGTGCAATTTCACAAAGCATGTAATTACTTTGAAGAGGACTTCTTGATCTTTGCTTTCATTTTAGCACCTAGTTCTTTGATTTCTATTATTATTAATATTATATAGTCTATTGTTTCTTGTCAAAAAAAAGCATAGATAGGCTAGTCCCTTTTCTTTCTTAAAGTTCTCATGTCAATTATTAGGGAGATTCAAGTTTTGAAACTACAAGCCTAAACTTCTCATAGACTACACACACATTACCAAGTAAACTTCTAATGCCGATTTTTGCCATGAATTTATTATGAGGTGCATCATCAAATATAGTTTTTTTTTTGTTCAAGAAGTGTTAGTACTTGACATTGTTGCATTTAGTTGTTAAGTTTCTACTATATTATTTTTTTGATATATATATATATAAACATAACATCTAAAAATCATGACTTATAAAGCTATAATATATACTCATTCTTTTAATAATGTTTATTATTAGTGAAGCATATAGAGTTTTTTGTCTAGAGTGCTTAACATTGTTGTATGATAAGGTAAGCATACGTAAAAATAACTCAAGTTTATTTATATTTCATGGTTGCTTATATAACATTGTTATAATAGTGTGCCTTTGCTTTATAAAGTTTTTTCACTCTATCTGTTTTGGTTGCTTATATTTCACACTCTTGTTTGTTTTCATATGATTGGTGCTTTCAAGCCCTCTAGTTTGAAGAGGTTAAGAGTTAACACTAGCTCTTTCAAATAAATGACTTAATCATTAATTCATGTTCTGTTTTTTCTTATCATATTTTTTTCTTTGTTTCCTGCCAGTAAGTTTTGAATTAATGTCAAGATTAATCATTCGAATATAGAAGTACCAACTTCAAATTTTTCATACAAGACCGCTCAAGTTTGATAAGTAGTGCCCCCTTTAGGCTTTTATTATGCTATTCTTATGAAATCTCTCTCATCCACCCTATGCAGAACCTTCTCCACCATTAAGAAACAAATGACCATATCAGTAAAATATTTAGGGTTTGGTAAATTTTATCGAGATGAGATCCAATCACAGGCCTATTAGCTAATGCTTCTTATCTTAGTAGCAGTAATGACGACTGTGCTTATGAGTCTCATTTGTCCCCTAAATCAAATGCTTAAAAGTTGTTGGGTTTAGGTCAATTGGTGACATCTATAACGAAGCAATAAAATAGAGAAGTAACTTATTCCCCTGATGTATTTTTGTTTCTCTTGCAATGAGGCTCAACTCTACAAAATGGTCATAACAAACAAAAACCTCAATATTTTCACAATTTTATCCCTCAAGGAGCTGGTATACATATTGCTAGGTTCTCATCCTAGTGTAAAAAGGGAATAAATGCAAAAATCAACAAAAGCAAAAAATCTCCATAGCATCTGAATGCTCATCAAGTTAATTGGATAACAAAAACATGAAATTACATAAAAGATTCAAAAATAGACATAGGGAATATGTTAGGAGTAAACTATACCATATCTAGCCCAAAGCTGAGGCTGGACTCCATTGCATTCACGGATCAAAATTGGAAACTTAGGGTTCAACGTTTTCAGATCTTTATAATTCCTTTGAACAAATTCTCTGCGCTCAAAGAGGAGGGGAACGGAGAAAGGTTCTTAGAATTAAAGAAATTGAATTCAAATGCGATGGATGCCTCGAAATGGGAAAATAGCTACCTAGTTTGAGAGCTCGCAGGCGAAGTTTGGCAGAAAAGGATGCGAAGCTCCTTCAGACTCCGGGATAGATGTCCCCTCCAAGCCATCTCTCTCTCTCTCTCTCTCTGCCTACTGGAAAATGTGTCGTGAGTCGCTCCGGTGACAAAGAGGGGGCTAAATAAAATGATACATAGCTTTACTTTGAAAACATTAAAAAACAAATTAAAATAAGTTTGTGGATTCCTTAGGGTCGTTTTGGTAATTTCATTATTTATAACACCACGGTGAGATAATGGGTTAGGGTTTTCAATTCTCGCAGTCTATAAAAGGGTCTGGCCTTTCCTCCTCGATCTCATAGAGGCGGCTCTTTCAATCGGAGGTACTTGCAGGTCTGAAATTTCATTACGTTTAGTGCTTGCCTGATCTTTTCATTCTGTAGAAGATGGATATCCTTCTTTTTTTGCGTACTAAACGGTTTTGTTCACCTTATAGATGGATAATAAATCTGATGTTGTTCATATTTTGATTGTGACGATGTTTATTTGATGATCCTTGAAGCTTTCTTCTTTGAAATTATAAATTTTGTGGCTGTGCTCATTTTTTGTGGTTCACTTTTTCTCTTATCTCGTATGATTTGGTTAACTGCTTCGAATATTCAAGCTTTGGATAATCTATAAGAGTATATGGTTGGAGGCAATACAATCATTAGCTTATTTACATGCCTTTCGAAGATTGATCCGTCTTCATTTATTTCGGGAAACCTATATCCAAACGACGCAGCTTTTTCACTCTGGTTTTAACAACACTACCTTATCGGGTTTAACAATATTTATTTCATTGTTACGGCTCCTATGTTTTTTTTTTTTTTTTTTTTATGGCATTTCAATTAGTTCGACTATCGATGGTTGTTAAATATCTTCCTTCGCCTCTAATGATGATTGTATATAAACTTTCGTTCTTCCGAGGTCATCTCTGCGGAATTTTTTGGAGACCTGAACTGAAGAGGCGTTTCTCCATGGATTGTAAATCTACATTCCATTCGTTATTGTTTTACTCAAGCTTGATATTACTCAATAACATTATTTTCTGTTCGCTTAGCACGGAAAGGTCTTGGGAACATTTGATTGGATGTTTTATAGTGTGGTGCCTTTTTTTTTCTTTCTTTTTTGCTTTTTCTAACGGGGCCTCAGTTTTGAGTATTCGTCTTTTGTCTCTAAGGATGATTACCTTAAAACTTTCGTTCTTCTGAGATTATCCATGAGGAAAGTTTTGGAGACCTGAACTGAAGAGACATTGAATATATATATGAGGCTGAACTGTTGTACTTTTCTTTCCAATTCTTTTCAAGTATAAATTTCTTCTATTTTGTTAAGATTCAGTCACTCATCCCCATGAAGATGTGCTATGCATAAAGAAAGTAGTGGGCTGATTTTCTCCTGATGACTTCTTTATCTCTGAGGGATGTTTTTCTGTGTTACTTTATTGGAATGTTTTACGTTTGGTAGAAGTGACTTCAATTCTTTAGTTGAGGCTGATGTATTGTGAAAGCTTTGAATTAAAAAGGTGTATTTTTTTCATTGTTGAGGGTGATCAACAGTGAGCCTAGTCTTTAGATGCCTAAAGTGATAAGTTTGCAGCTATTTTCAGAGCTGTTCATCTTGCCCTGTTTTGTCATGGTTTAAGGAATTTTTAGGCATTTTGCCCTTCAACCATATTTCTTTAGAACATGGCTAATTGGCTATATAAATATATAGATTGTGCACTAGTGTTTGTAGTTGCACTCTTGCTGAGATATATTTGTGATTGTGTTATATTTCTAAATTCTAGATGATGTAATCACTCCATTTTATTTGGGGAAGATGGGTATGTTGTAGAGTGATTGAGCACTGCTGGTCTGGCTTGTTTTCTCAATTGCCTCGGAATGTCTTTAATGATACATTGGTAGCACTATTCCTAGCCATTGAATCATCCCTACAATATGCTAAAGATGCTTCTGCTACATGTTCTAGAAATTAGTGAACTGCATACCAGTTGCACTGATTAAATTGAAGACTGCCTCATTTTAATTGTTTCTACATGAAATTCCTTTGGTCCTTGCTGCACCTTTTGAGCTCCCAATGATTGAACACAAATATTAGTTTCAGCCTTGTCTGAATTCATGTGGAAAATCAGCATAAGTTCTGAGGGAGTTACTTGTCTTTTCATTTGGTTGAAATGATAATGTGTAGGCTATATATGTGCATCATTAGTTTTTCTGTTGGTGGTTGTCTGTGGTAAATGTATCTTATTATATTGCTTTGTTCTGTACTATTTTTTCTGTTAGGAGTTTACCATGGGTCGAAGACCTGCTCGTTGCTATAGACAGATAAAGAACAAGCCATACCCAAAGTCGAGGTATTGTCGTGGTGTGCCTGATCCCAAGATTAGGATCTATGATGTGGGAATGAAAAAAAAGGGTGTGGACGAATTCCCCTTTTGTGTCCATCTTGTCAGTTGGGAGAAGGAGAATGTGTCCAGTGAAGCACTTGAAGCTGCTAGAATTGCCTGCAACAAGTACATGGCAAAATATGCTGGGAAGGATGCTTTTCATCTTCGGGTGAGAGTTCACCCATTCCATGTCCTGCGGATCAACAAGATGCTTTCGTGTGCTGGTGCTGATAGACTTCAGACTGGAATGCGAGGTGCCTTTGGAAAGCCTCAGGGAACATGTGCAAGGGTCAGTATTGGACAGGTTTTACTGTCTGTCCGCTGCAAAGATGCCAATGGAAATCATGCTCAGGAGGCGCTGAGAAGAGCCAAGTTCAAGTTCCCTGGCAGGCAAAAAATTATTGGGAGCAGAAAATGGGGCTTTACCAAGTTCAGCAGAACAGATTACATCAAGTGGAAACAGGAGAACAGGATTGTTCCAGATGGAGTGAATGCGAAGCTCCTTGGTTGCCATGGGCCTCTTGCTAATCGTCAGCCAGGAAAGGCCTTCTTGAATGGAGCATTGGCTTCTGCATAAGTGTGTTTTGGTGTTTTAAGATCCAATATAGAAGAAATTTTTGCTATGAAGTGTTGATGTCTTATCTTGGTACTTCATATTTCTCTTGACTTGCTTTTCTCTCAGATAGACATACTATTAGCTTAACTAGGTATAAACTTGTTCTATGTTGTTGGCTTAACAATGTTTTTGCGGAGCTTTCACTCACTTAGAAAGATCAGCTTTTGCAACGATCGCCTAAATCCCGATCCTGATAATGTTTCGGTAAAAGGTGTGCAAAACTAGTTAATCCTGTGTAAAACAATAAGGCCATTCCTCCATTCCTCCTCCTGAAAGGCTCTCGTGCCAGGTGAGTGGTTTCAAACCAAAATGGTAGTTTTTTAAGTCTATTTGATTCTTCTTTTTTTTCTTTTTGTTTGGAACAATTAGCCTATTCAATTCTCCTTGAGGCAAGGGATACGCAACTTGTTCATTTACAATGTCACCTTTCGTCAAATTTTGGTGCTGAAAATGTCTTGTCAGCTTGTTTTTGCTAACTTTAAAATATGGCAAGAAAACAATTTTTGTTGTTTCTTGGAAGGTACTCTAAAAAAAGTTCTTAAGCTAAAGTTTTGTGTGTTTTGGCGAGGGAATATTTTTTTTTTTTGGACCTCTAAAGAGGGAAATGTTAAAGTGATGTTTTTGGTTGACATTAATGGAAACATTTTCATGTGCTTGGATTGTACTGAATGCACTTACACATCATGTGAGGCAAGGTGGTAAGAACCGTAAGGTATGAAGGTAATAGTTTTATCCATGGCAGCCGTAAATGTCAATATTGACATTAGTGTTGCTGAAAGTGTTTGATGCTTCCATATAATTGGGAAATTTTTTTTTTTTTTTTTTTTTCTAAGGAATTAAGAAAAAATTTAATTGAGTTGAGTAGAAAGTGATCGATGCTTGGAAAAAGTGTTTGCTTCAGGAATGGGCAGGTTTTTCGTTACTCTTTTCTCAAAAATTAATGTCATGGATAAGTTTGTCAAAGCAAGGATTTGTGTCTCTTTGGTTTGGTAAAAAGAAATATATATGTTAGACCTTGTCATTCACGTATCCACGGGGACTAAAATATATTTTCGGTACAATTAACTATTCTAGTGTTATTGCTATTTTTTAATCCTTCTTGACAATGCAATAAATATCAATCTCCGTCTGCAACTTAACTCTTAATGTGTCAGTGTTTCATTCGTGATTTAGAAATTAGAATATAATTTAAAAAGTGAGTTAAAAAAATATTAATCTAACTACAAAAAAAATTATAACTTCAATACAACTACACATTCATATTAACATACACATTTTAAGGTGTATAATAAATGATTTAATGAATCTAAATGTATAGTTACAATTTTTTGTAGTTAGATTAACATTCTTCTAAAAAAAAATACTTCTTTATTGTTTTTTGAAAATAGCATATATTTTTGTATAAAATGTTAGAAAATTATTTTTTGGATTCAACATATTAAACAAGTTTCTCACGTTTTCAAATTCTCATATAAGAAAATTATATTCAAATCACAATAAGATGCATCACTCTTTGTGAATATTTCTCCAATGTTAAAAGAAGAGAAAAAAAACAAACAAACAAAATGACAAATTTTTCTTTAACTACAACATTTAATGTTTATTTGCCAAATGATTGACAAATCATAATTAGAAACTGGGCGATGGCATTGGGTTAAGTAGATCATTCATTCCTCTTTACAACATCTTTCGAGTTGCTCATATATATATATATATATAATAAAGTTTAGGTTCACTTAATCGATGATTCACTTATTTGACTAATGGACAACGTTTAGAGTGATAAATTAAGGGTAATTCTAAAGGTACTCATGACAAATATTTACTCTGCCTACATGTTTTATAAATTTTTGTCAATGATATAAAACAAGTAGAATTACCCTAAATTAATTATTTTACTAATTGGTCGATCATAGATCATGAATTCAATACCATGGCTGGTTAAGCAATAGTTATTTTTAAGAAGAAATGATGTGTGTTAATAGGAAATTTATGTTATTTTCCTCTAAATAATTTTGTAAAAGAATGAGAGCTGTTCTCTTTAGTGTTATGGTCCAAGATCGATGGACCAAAATACTAAAAATCCCTAAAATTATATGAACTGATCAGATGTAGTTTTAACTTTTAAGCTAACTAAATATTTATAACGCTTTCGAGGACTATTGACAGCTCAAAAACCCTTTGTTTTTTTACAAGTAACGTTTTTTGGTTCAATACCTTTTTACTTGCTCTTCAGCGTCCCCTGATTTAAAAGGTGCTTGTTATCCACTTTGCAGCAAGGGAAATTTCCCAAATTTCTCACAACCCCCAGCCGCTGGCTTGTTAAGCTCTCCTCCTCTCCTCCCACGACCATCACATTTGCAATTTTGCATTGCAAAAACGGAAGAGAAGAGAAAAGAGAGAGAGGGAGATAATGGAGGAGAGAGGTGTTGTGGTGATTTCGCAGCCTCCCAACCCTATCGCTCAGCTGCAGACACACTTCAAGGACTTGGAAAATGGCTTTCGTGCTTGGCTCTCTAAGCAGTCCTTACCAGTTGAGGCTTTCGTGGTAACCGCCACAAGCGCCGCTCAGGGCGCTGCCATCGGTGCTTTCATGGGTACTCTCACTTCTGACGTCCCCTCCACTTTCCCTACTCCACCTGAAGCCGGACTCAACTCTCAGGCCTTGGCTTCTCTTAAGCAAGCCCAGGTAACTCTCTTTTTCCACCACTTTTTATTTCTCTCATTAAATTCCTCGCTTCTTTGAGCTACAAGCAATATGTACAAATTTAGTTCATTTTCCCCTTTCCAATTCTTGATAATTGCAGGCTCTTAGTGGTGGCCCCTTGGTGCAAGCTCGCAACTTTGCTGTCATGACGGGTGTCAATGCTGGCATATCTTGTGTTATGAAGAGAATTAGGGGAAAGGAAGATGTCCAGACCAGGTAATGCATCAAACCAGCGGGTCATTGTTTTCACTGGTTTAGCATATAGTAAATGGATCTCCTACTCCTTAGTTAGCTTTTCCTTTTTTTTTTTTTTTGCTTTTTATTTTATTTTATTGGGGATCAATCTGAATACCAGAATTTGTTTCTGAAATTTTGAGATTTGGTAACAGGATCCAATGATGACATTTAGATGGTCTTTGCTAACTCTACTTTCAACCTCTAAAAAGAACATAGAGGTTGATGACAAAAATATTTCTTTTTACTAAGCTCAAAAAAATTTGGCTTGTTATAGTACAACTTAAACCTCTACTACAATTAGAGGTTCATTTTATAGTAGAAGTAGAGCTACCAAACATACCTTTAGTGATGGCACGATCGAGTAATTATAACCAAAAAGTACTTTGAGATTGACGTTAATTTTGCATTATGGAACCAAAAAAAGTCCTATAATGTACGGATGTTCTAATTGAAGGAGTTCGTGCAAAAAACTATACCTCAAAAACGTCAGGGATAAGTTGTATTCTTTTTCACTTTGTATTTCAAGATCTATATCCTTGGAGGCTACATAAGCAAATCTTATAGGTTTCTGTTGAATTGAATTTAAGCTATGAGCTACTTTGATGATGCTCCGTGTTTGATCCTGGTCGGGTTCTCAAGTTTCACAATGCTTGAACATCCTGTTAAAAAGATACTTGGTGGATTATTCGTGTTCATTTACTTCAATTGTATATTGTTGTCATATTTTCTACTGACTAACAGTGTTGCTTTTTCCAGCATGGTGGCAGCTTTTGGTTCTGGAGCCATGTTTTCACTGGTCAGTGGCGTGGGAGGACCAAATCAGGCAGCAAATGTAGTTACTTCAGGGCTTTTCTTTGCTCTTGTTCAGGGTGGTCTTTTCAAGGTGAGTACAAGTGAAAATTTCATAACAGCTAGCTGTGTCTTGTTCATTGGCTTTTCAAATATTTAGGAATCAGTATTAAAGTCCATTGCATATGATGACGCATCTAGCTGTAGACTGGGATAACAATGCTCTGGACCAGAAGTAAGAGGCATCAGCATTACAACCTTGTTCAATAGATGGTGCAGACGTCTCCAAAATTCAATTTGCACCATTTGCCTTCCATAATTTCCTTCGTTTGCCCATTTGCCTTTGTAGTAAAGGGCACACTATTTAAAAGTTTTTTTTGTGGTTATCTAATTGCAACAGCCCAACCCGCTATATCACCTTAGAATCACCTACAATCATTTGGTTTTGGACAGGAGGGTCAAGTTGTGGATTCCATAAACACCCCTAGACTGATTTCCTATTATTTAAGTGTTGGGAAAAAGTGAAAAAACAATGCCATAGGTCCTATTTTAATTCCTTCCTTCCTTGGTGGAATTTATGATGATTTTTGTTGGATGCAGCTTCTAAAGTGTTTTTGATGCTTTTTTGGGAGAACGGAAGTTTTGTCGCGGAGAGAAGGATGGATTTATACCGTCAAATCCAAATTTCTGCGTATCTTTTTTGCTTTCTTTCTTTCTTTCTTTTTTCTTTTCACCAAAAACTTGGAACACTTTCAAATGAATCTTTTTACGTGGTAGGTAATGAATGCTATAATTATTGCATCAACACTAACAATGAAATCTTGTTAATTTGTTTTGGCTACATGGTAATTAACTGAAAATATTTAAAGATACAAGGGAATGATTGTATCATTTTGTTTCACAATTTTTAGAGTTAATGAGATTTATGGGCGATGAATGAAGCCAATCCTCTCTTCAACATGTCATTGATATATGAGTTTTTTGAAAGAAAGGGATCACTATTTCACATGTTTGATCCAGTGAAAATCATATGTTCTATTTCCTTGTCCATCAAATGCATTTGTAAGAGTGATAGTGTTGCTTGGATTCCAAGTTTCTCTTTAGTACTCATGTTGGTGCGATTGGTTTAGTTTTGGATACAAGCAAATCTGACTCCTGTAAATACATGATCTAGTTACATCCATGGTTGCAAAGTTGTTGAGCATTAGGTACTCATTGTTGGCCATTTTGCACTCACGATATGCCACTGATACCATGCAGCAATGGTGCATCCCTAGAATTAGATGAAAGGTTTACTAGCACTAACTTTCCTATACGCAGATATGACTTTAACATTGTACTCTCTGATCGTTCATCATTTACTATTTCAGTCTCGCTAACTTTATTGGTATCCCTAGTGTGAAAATATTGAGGGCTTCAACTGATAGGACTGATGGTAAACTGAACATGCCGTGCTCTGCTCTCTGTGGAACTGGTTTCCAAGGGTCAGCATGGTATAAATTTTATACCTGAACATTGGAGGTCGAAAAACTGCAAAAAAGAAGGATTAATTGAATTGTCTTCTACGCCATGGACATCAGTGACATTGCAGTTGAGTGCTGGAGAGGATACGGGGGAACATTAATATCGCAGGTTTAGAGGCCATTGAATAGTTAACTGGTATAGAGAACCACTCGTATATCTAAATATTCTTCACTCTTCCTGAGAATTAACTATAGAAATTCCGGCAAAGATAAGATTACTATTGGAGTCATTTCAAATTTCAATATATTGTGCAATTGTCCACTTTAATTGTTCCTTTACTCCCTTTTTAGCCTATTGAGTATTTTAAAGGTTATATGATAGTTTGGAAAACACTGGTCCCTGTATGAATAGCAATTCCTTCTTGAATATTTGCAGCTAGGGCAGAAGTTTTCTCAGCCACCAGCTGAAGACATCTTCTACACAAGAGCCCGGTCCATGTTGACTAGTCTTGGACTCCAGAATTACGAGAAGAACTTTAAGAAAGGGTTGCTAACAGACAATACTTTACCTTTGCTGACAGATAGGTAACTAGATGTTTTCTTAATCTATTTGTACAGTATTTGGCTGTCACTTTCTATGTTAACTAATAGAAAGAAGTAAAAAAGAGGCTGAGTACTTTTTCTTGATTTGTTTCAGTGCACTCAGAGATGTGAAAATCCCTCCTGGTCCGAGGCTTCTTATCCTTGATCACATTGAGAGGTACAGGCCGCACTACATTTAATTGTTTCCATGTTTACCTTCTTTTGTTTTGCATTTACTTCAGTTGGCCTATCTTTTTTTTTTTTTTCCAGGAATCCTGAGCTTAAGAAGAGGTGAGAATATTGTAGATCGACATCTTTTATCCAGCTGGGTTTGCTTAAAATAATATGGTTTATTATAGAGACACCGGTGTTACTTTCAGTTGAGCATAATCTCAAAAACTTTGCACGGTAGTTTTAGAATCTAGATAATCTTTTTATACCAGTTTTTTTTTTTTTTTCTCTTCTTCTTCTTCTTCGTGGGTATGGTGGAGCAACCCACCTCCTAGGTTCCAATCTATTGTCAGACCTGTTATGCTCTGTTGAATATAATCCTACTATTAGAATTTGGTATTCCGTGAGTTTTTTCTACTTACTGTCATGCTTAGTGCAGCATGCTATAACACTGCTTTTGTGTGATTTGTTGCTTTCAAGGATGTGTGAAAAAGTAACTAGTAGATCAGCCGGATTGAAAATTAAAAAAGAGAGGAGCATCTCTTCATTTTCCCTTGCAAGATACGTTCTGGTAAGTGTAGGACCATTTCTAACTTGAACCTGTGAATAGGTTTAGAGCAAATGACGGGGCCATTGAGGAGAGCCAGTGGGTGGTGTTGGTGACATTTGCCCTTGACCTTTGTCTCTTGTTTGAACACCGCTTGTGGCCTTGTGGAAATCGGATCACTTGATATTTTGACTCAGTTCCGTTAGAAAATCCCCCCTTTACCTTCGAAATATTAAATGATACTCTCATGACGAGCTGGATGTTAGTTAAAATTTTCATCACTATTGGCTACCTCAATGGTGACTAGTGCATATCAGCATGGTTTAAAGGGTCCAAAGAGAAATTTCCCTGTTACGGCACCTGCATCCCATCACATTGTTAGAGTAGCCATAATTGTTGTATAATTATCATAGATGATTAGATCATCTCGGCCAATAGGGGTCCATTTGGTGCGCGGTATAGGTTATGATTATTTTTATAGGATTGAATTAGATGGGATAGGATAAGATTAGACTAATTTTAATGTTATTCTATGTTTGAAAAATACTATAAAATACTCAGATTTATTGTAAAAAATATCCGAAATCAACTTGTAATTACTCTAATTTTTTTTTTTTTTAAAAGCAAATCTAGGTTTTGCTATTGCAGTTGCAAAACCTGGCTTTCAGGTTTTTTTTTTTTTTTTTTTTTTTTAAAGAGAGTAGGAAGAATGAAGAAGAAAAGCACCAATGAACGAAGAAGCAAAAGTACCTGTGAACGCGTGAGACAAAAAAGATTAATCTCAAATTTTTGGTCCATTATTTTATCCTATTCTAATAGGATAAAAAAGTTAAATAAAATTATTTTTTATTTTATTTAATCAGATAATTAAATATAAAAATTAAATTAAAAATAATTTTATTCTATTCGCTCTCAAACAGGCTCTTGGTTCTCTGTCATTATGACGATGGAGGTTCCCACGGCCTATAACCCAAAAACTTTTAAGATTGCATTCAACGCCTAAAAAAACAACACATAATCAAATTCTTTTCGTTCAAAAGCTAAAAAGGTACTTCCTAGCGTGCTTTTCCTTTCAGCTTTTACTTTTAATACCATTTTTTTAATACTATAAATGCCTTTATTGAAATTGTTATTTTGAAGTACTAATCAATGATATAACGAGAAAAATTGCTATTTCAAGTAAAGGTACCTTGCCAAATACTTATTATTATATCAATATTTGAATATTTTTTGTCAAACAGGGCGTTAGCTGGGACATAAGCATTTGTTAACAATCAAATCTGCATATTACCCAATAAGCAGAGGCCATCGAATGGAAGAGTCACATACATGTAAAACCGACATGATAATACAGTGAACATAGCACCGCATAAATACATGAAGATGGGCTAGATAACCCAAAACCAAGCTACAATGGAACCAGCTGCCAAGCCAACAATCAAGAATAGTACCAACACAATACCTGCTGTTTCTGCATGCTGCAACAGCACAGTTTTAGGAGCCACAATCATCAAAATGCTAGTTAAATATCCATTGCTCAGGCCAAGAAGACATGTTAGCACAGCGACTGGTATTTCCGTTCGAAAGAATTTGGGGCCATGCAAGCAGCCTAAGAATAGAGGATAGAAGAGAAGCCTTGCTAAGCAGGCACCAATTGCAATCTTTGAATTCTCCATGAGATATACGGCAGTCAATGACTTTCCAACTAGATCAAATACATTGAAGCATGTGATGAGAATGATTGGATACCAGTCCTTGAGGACCTGAGAGTGCACATCTTCTGTAACATACCCGGGAAATATTGACAGAGTCACAACATAGATGAGGAGGATCCCAAAGCCAAACCACTTGACTTGCCCTACAATGTCCCACAAGGTAGATCTCCAAACAGACCCAGCCATCAAACATCTTTCAGTTTTCTCCTCGGTTGCTACCTGCATTTTGATATTGTTGTAGTACTTGATAACTGGAAGCTGATTTGCCACATTGTAGAAAACAATGCAGATGGCCATAACAACAATACTGACAGCAAAATAGAGGTTTGCACTTCTTCTTAGGCCATGGGCATCTTGGGGGTATATGGATTTGGTTATGATCCTCAAAATTGAAACAAGTACCCCTGCATTTATTGATTCAAATTTGAACATTGATATCACGGCATGTAAAATAAAGTAAAAAAATTTTACCCCACAATGACTAGAGCTCTGCTTGGGGTAATAATAATATAAATAATGTAGGCTAATAATGTAATATTAAGAACAACAACCACCTGGATGGGGGGGGGGGGGGGGGGGGGGGGGAGAGATCAGAACAGCAATAAAGTAAACTCATGTTCATGTGATGTGCAGTGGTATCATGAAGACGAACTGTTGGAGGGTTTCACTCCAGTAAACTGTGAAATCCAGTTTTGGATTGTAAGCAAGAGAATTCCTCATGGTGTGGTAATTTGGAAATGTATCATGAAGCTACTCCCTTCCAGGAGTTTCATGCAAGCTAGCAATGGAAAACCTGGCCACGAAGCCTGCAGCAAGAGGCAGCATGCTGTGCAGCCAGACTCAACATTTTCTCTATTACGGCTCGTTTGGTGCGCGGGATTGGATGGGATAAGAATTTTTTTAGTCTCAAGCCCATGCTTGGCTGTCAACCAGGATGACATAAAAAATAATCTTATCCTCAGCTTTATCCCATTGTAATGGGATAAAATAGTGATGACCAAAAAGGGGAGAATTATTTTGATCCCATTGTAATGAATTTTGTATTTTTTTTTTAATTTTTAATTTTTAATTTTTAATTGTTTAATCCTATCCTATCCAATCCAATCAAATCCCATCCCATAAAAATAATCCTATACTATCCCGCACACCAAGTGAGCCCTTAAGACAACATTTAAAAATAAATGTTCTAACTCTAAAGAAGTAAAGATTAAGAATTTGGTGTCCGAAGTTCTTTAAGGACTTGATTGACAAGTATTAGGCTAAAATCCATCCATTTTAAGTCCGAGGAATGAGGATAGCAACCTTTGGCTGGCATTTGTATTCTCATTTTCATACTTCCACACAATACTTGTAAAAGATCAATCACTTACTAGGCTTGAAGAGTTCATGTTCCCTTCTACGTGCTGCCCTTGATAATCATCAAAAGCAGGTGCGTTATGCAATGAGGCAAATTAGCAAATACATTTATGTATTGTCAGTAGCTTTGCTTATGAGACATGAAGCTTTTGCCTTTCTTTGTCACAGAAGGTATGGCTTTTGGTTTTCTTGATGAGTTGATTAAGCAGGGTGATAGTCCACACATTTCGAAGAAGCAACGTCATCGCATTTTCAAAGACAAACTCCGTTATGCGTAAGTCAACATGTACAGGCCATTTCGAATTTTATTATCAAATTGCTGGAGTAGAAAATAACCATGATAAAGGTGGTTATTGAAGGTTAGTTAGTAGTGAAACTTTTTTTTAGCCTACTTTTGTATCATTGCACACCAAACCAGAACGCTTAGACTAGGTTGAGGTCCGTCAAACGTTTGCAGTAATACCTTGAATGTTTTTTGAATGGCATGGCAGATAAAACACAAGGTTAGACAAATCTTTTCTTTAGCAGATGAAACGCCAGTAATTGCCTAAAGCCATAGCATTGCCTGCCTAATTAGCATTAATAAATCACTAAAAGGTTTGCTATGCATGTATGCCATATTACAAGTCATAAAAATCTCTTAACTAATCAATTTTATTGGACATGTATAGACTGTCTTCAGAAAGTCAGAAGTGGAGGATGAAATTCCAACTCCCCGAATCAATTTTTCAGCAAGCTTTTTATCCAAGGATTGATTAATCGGAATAAATTTCAGGATCAATTATGCAAATGAGATTAAGCATGCCGTAGCTTGTGTCTGGTCATCAAGTTAGCGTATACATGGGGTAATTTTTGAAGTTATGCAAGAACTGTGAAGGTAACCCCTGTATCAACTGCATGTATCCATCTAAGATTTGAAGTTATGTGGCCATAATTTCCTCTCTTCTAGGGCAAAGCAAAACAATAATAAGGCTCCATTTCCTTCCAATGGTAACCCTAGTTATATTTGCAGTCGTAAAATTTAATGCATTCAATTAGAATATTGAAGTCTAAAAATAGGAGGGATTCAAGCAACCGGAACTCCAAAGCTAAGTAGAGGAGATATCATCAATGGTCTAGAAAAAAAAAAAAAAAAAAAGAGTCCATTGCCCAAATAAGACATCAATAAGATGTTGAAGATTAAGGAATTCAACCAAAGTTCATTCAGAGTTCCAAAATCTAAATGGGTCTTTGTGCTCAATGTTAGTGCACTTAAACCGTGATATTGCTTGAAGGACCTTGCCTGGAAGAAAACACTAAGCCATGGAAAAGGGGACTTCAGTATTATAGTGTTGGCCAATGCCCTTTTGATGCTCGAGTTAGTGGTTGAGGGGATTCTCCACTGAGCTAACGTACACAACAGTTAGAGGAGAATTTGGGTCATGTTGCACATTATTGGAGAAAGTCTTTCTTCAAGTCTCTCCTAGCTAATCAATCACGAAAGGTCTAGCTAGTATGTAAACTGTTTATGCTCTCCAGCAAAGCATGATTCTCAAAGTCAAAGCTTTTTAATAAATTTCAACAAATTAGATGCAATTAGAGCTCATATAGTGCATCCATATATGTTTCATTGGACGTAACAAACAATTAGAACATTTTAATGATTTGATTCTCATGTATGTTGATGATTTGAACCATTTTTATCTATTTTTATCCTTTATCAATTACCATAATCAACAACAAGAAGAAGAAGGAGAAGAAAAAAATCAAAAGAGGAGTGTGGATAGCAGTAGTAATACCAGAAGCAGCGGTTCCAGCAACCACAGCCTGCATGTACCTCTCGGGAAGCTCTCCAGCGGCTCCAACGACGCCACCTTGAACCAAAGCATCAGCAGCGCCGGAGAGGGCAATAGAGGCGACAGTGAGATAAAATCCAGGAAGGAGACCAGTCCTTCCCTTGATGTACACCACGTCCATAATCGGGACCACCAGCAAAGACACCATGAAAAGTACCAAACCTACGTTTATTCTCTGGTGAGAATGGGATTTGTGGGCGTAGGCGACGATGAACAATAGAAAAACCAGGGCAACCAGCATGTACACCACAGCAAACACCCGATCCACGCTCACCTCCGGGTAGAGGTAGCTGAAGTAATCCACGGCCGTGATGAAAGCATTCCATGGAAGAAGGAACCCTGCCCCCAATGTGAAGTAGATGATGTAAGCCAAGTGATAGGAGTCGTTTGGGATCTTATCAGAATAAGGGATCGCAGCGGTGGCGCTCGCGCTGCTACTCAAAAGCGCCTCTGCGGCTGCTTCCTCTTCCTCTTCCTCTTCCTTCCTTCTCAGCCTGCTGGAGACACCCATTATTATTGCTCTTCAGCTTGCTTACTTGGTTAGGTCGTAGGAGATCAGAAGATGGGAATTGGGAAAAGGCAAACTGTGTTAAGTCAAGTAAGAAGAGGACATCACATCCTATTGTTTATTCTATTGATTTCAAGTTTTCAACCAACTGGCGTACGCTGGGATCTTCAACCTATATATATATATATAAACAAGTATAATACCTTTTTTAACATTTTTGAGAAATATTTCTAAGAAATATCAAGTCCCTCTGATGATGGTGACGGTTCAGCATTCTATTATCACGAGGCCTACGAAAAAAAAAAATCATTCTTCTGTAATTAAGCTGTTGATAATACTATTATTAATTTTTTTTTCACAAAAATAGATATGCCTGTAATACATCTCGTAAGTCTTGATATATGGTTAGTATTTCAAAGAAGGACCTTTTGGTTTCAATTATTGAAATTCAGAATTCGTCCATCAATCAGTCATGTGTGCATAAGATAATTATTTGTGTATAAGTCAAACACGTTGTTACTTTTATTATAAAATTTTAAATTATTTATAATTTTTTAATATAAAATTATCAAATAAATTTATATACCAAAAAAAAAGATATATTTATAAATAATTTGATAATTAAGTATTAAATTATTTTTTGTTGTAATGTTAATAAATATAAGACTTATTTTAAAAATTATTTTTTTATTGTCATGTTTAGTTCTTTTTTATTTTTATTTTTTTTTTGATAACTTTCGGCCTTCATTTATCTTTGTTTTGTTTTTGGTAACTTTTAACCTCTTTTATTAATTTTTTTGGATAACTTTCAATCCCTTTTATTTATTTATTTTTTAATAAATTTTTACTTATTTTATTCACATTTAAGGCACGTAGAAAATAATATAAATCAAATTTGAAATAAATATAAGTAACATGTTCGTTAACCTTTTTTTTTTCTTTCTCAATGATAGTTTTATATTCCATTTTCTATTTTTTGTCGTGATCATTGTATGTGCTAGATCAATTTTTATTTATTATAGCATGAAACAAGGGCTGATCACTTTGTTTTTTCTATAAATTTCTAGCTGGGTGATAAATGTAAAAGTTTATGCATAGTTCTGAGGAATTGATAGGGTGAGGGAAGTTAACAAACGAAGAAGATAATTAAAGATGATTAGGGGTGTCAATGGTTCAATTTGAATCAATTTAATGTCTAAATTAAGCTTAAATGAAAGTAATTGAATTGGTATTTTGCCCAATCAAATTGAAGAGACCAACCTTAGTATAAACATTTATTAAATAATTGAGTTAATTAGTTTTTTTTTTTTTCAATGTGTAGCAAGTAAATCTAATTTAGATTTAGTACATTAAATAAAGTCTTTCTATATATAAGATAATAGTCAAACTGATGGAGTAGTTCATTTTCAAATAAAACCTAATTTAAACAAAACTAAATCGATCTAAATTGACAGTGCACGAGATAAAACTGCTTGAAAGTTCTAGAAGGATTGGTCGTTGTAGCTGTTAGTCTCAAATGTAACTGTAACATAGGAGTGGTTAATTTTGTTGAGCTTGTTATTATTTATATCAATAGTTGAGTGCCAAGTGGCAAGTTTGTTATAAGGTGTGAAACAAATGATATTGTATAATCAAGCGTAATCTTGTTTACATTGCCTCCTTATTTTCTTTTGTCTGAGATATTTTGATCTCATGATCTTGTCCATAATCATGTTCATGGTATCAGAGAAAGATCGATCATATTCTCATTTTTTATTCCTTTCTAGTTCTTTTATGTTCTTGAATTGAATTTTTTCTTTCTTTTCAAGAAACTTACGATTGATCGAAGAAACCCAGTGTGATTATGGAAGATACATCGCAATGATCAAATTCCAGATCTAGAACATCTGCAACTGGTTTGATGGAAATGCAGATGCTAAACAATGATGATCCTCTGTTTTTACAAAATTTTGATCATCCCGGCATGATATTGGTGTCAACTCCATTAACATGTAATAATTACCTTTATTGGAGTCATTCAATGAGGATAGCTCTTGGTGCTAAAGTAAAACTAGGTTTTGTTAATGGAGATTGCGTAATGCCAAATGAAGAATCGCCTAATTTTGCTCAATGGAAGAGAGTGGACTGTATGGTTATATCTTGGCTGTTGAATTCAATTTCTAAAGAAATAGTGGAAGCTTTTTTGTATACTACTTCTGCCAAAGAGTTATGGAAGGAATTAGAAGAACATTTTGGTGAATCCTATGGTCCTTTGATTTATCATATTCAAAGAGAAATTGGTTCGCTTTCACAAGGCAATCTTTCTGTTACTCAGTATTACACCAAACTAAAGAAATCGTGGGATGAACTTAATTGTTTGACACCTATTCCATAATGCACATGTGGAGTTGCTAAGATTGTTGCAGATATGACTTCATCTACTTGTCTAATGCAATTTTTGATGGGACTCAATGATGTTTTTGATCCCATAAGAAACAAGATCTTAGTAACAGATCCTCTTCCATCTGTTACCAAGGCTTATTCCTTGATATTGCGAGTGGAAAAATAGAGGAATGTGCAGATTACTTTTGCGGAAACCACTAGCAATACTGTGTTGTTTGTGAAATCTCATAATTTCAAGAAATAAGGAGTTCCTAAAGGGAGCTTCAAGAAGAAAGATGTCACGACGCCCCTGACGTAGGCTGACGTCATGACCGGCACAATGTACTATACACTGTACATACCCATATACAATATATACTACACTGTCAGCCTTCACGTACTCTCACAATCCATCCCAAACTTACAGAATTTTTTTTTTCTATACCACAAATCAAATCCAATATAGTTCATTCATTCACACATCAAATCCAATACCTGAAATATTGGAGGAAATGGGGTGAGCAAACAACAGCTCAGTGAATATAATTCTTGAGATGACAATTATATACATTTAGAGAAATATGACATTTAAAATCAGTTCAAACACTTATTCAACACATGCATCATTCAACGAATATATTGTACATGTCAACAACACAAATTGCATGATTTTCAATAACACAATGCACAATCTCCCTCCTCCGCAAGACAAGAGAGCAGGTCTAACCCTTGTATGGCCGTTACAAGGTACCCACAACCTCTCATTACCCAAGTCACAGTCATTTCAAGGATCCCAACCCTTGTTAGGACAGACCTACTGACAATGAGGACTCGCAAAACCTCATCCGGGTCTAATGCCTAACCAAATGACAATGAGGACTCGCAAAACCTCATCATTACAAACTCCAATTGCTAAAATCAGTTTGCATGATCCATAAAACTCAATGCATTATATATAAATATAACATGCATACAATCAAACATTTTATATTCGTAAAATGTCATACAAGAACCAACGTAAGAAAACTATACTCACAGTACAACACTTTCCACTTAAACCCAATCATCGTCGCTTTCGAGTCCAGCTCCAAGTTAAATCCAACTAATTTAACCTGTCACAATCACTCCATAATTTAATTTCATGTATTCATATCTATGTACATCTTTAATTTCTCAACTCACTTTAAATCACGAATAATAAATCCATTTAGGACTCATAAGCAGTTGAAGAAACTACTAAATCGTTTCTGTGGTCAATCTAGATATTTCCACAAGAAGGAACAGTGAAAATAGATGTCCAAATCATATTTTCACGACACCATATACCTAGTTACTAAAACGATCAAAGCATATCCAAATATCATGTTCTAACGTCTGGAATTCAGTTATTCACGATTCTATGATCTCAAACCGGGGTTTCATTGGGTTCACATCACTATTCACTATTCACTATTCACTATTCCAATTGGTGAAAACGCCGTAAAACGGCTCACATAGCTAAAATTAGTCCGCTAGAAAGGTTACATATATCTTAGATAGTAATTTTACGACGAAAAATAGCAAAAATAACTTACCGACACGTCGAATTTGGCCGCAAATCCGGCGATTCCTTTTTCTCTCTTATCCTTCTTCTATCTGCTTCTTCTCTTCTTTTTTCGCTGCATTCTAGCAACTTCTTTCCTTTTTTTTTTTTTTTTTTTTTTTCTTTCGTTTGTTTTTTTTATTTAATAAATACGAGTACTGTTCACGGTACTATTCTGTGAACAGAGCCCGCAAATGAACAATATTATTTTATTATTTCTTCCTTTATTCCTTTTCTATACACTCAATTCACATATTTAAATAACCAACCCCATAAATTAATCTTCTTTCTTTACTAATCATATACACGTATATTTGGCTCCTACGTATAACATACATTCACGCGTATATTTAGCTCATACGTATACACTACGTGTATTATATATCTCGATATACGTGTACTTCAACGTATGTATGTAATTAAATTTATGAGGTGTTACAAAAGATATTTCAAAGAAAGTGGATCGTCATTGTGACCATTGTAATGCAAATGGGCATGTGAAGGAAACTTGCTTCAAGCTTCATGAATATCTTGATTGGTACAAGGATTTTAAGGAGCAGAAAAACAAAATTATTGATAGGGCTATTGTGAATTTGGTAGAAAGCCCATTTGATGTTGCGACTGACCTAGCTGATGACAAGCAACCTAATCTTAGTTCTACAATATCGACTATGGTACAATAAGAACTTGTCAAGATCTTAAAGGGAAAGTCTGTCATGGATAGCAATTACATCAATATTGCACACTTGGGAGATTTTGCAGGTATAATCCACAATTATTGTCACGACGCCCCTGACGTATGCTGACGTCATGACCGGCACAACGTACTATACACTGTACATACCCATATACAGTATATAATACACTGTCAGCCTTCACGTACTCTCACAATACTTCCCAAAATGTACATAATTCTTTTTTCCTATACCACAAATCAAACCCAATATAGATCTCTATAATCATTCCATTCATTCCACAAAATAAATTCTCACCTGATACGTATCTATGATCAGCTCATTTCATCATCCCAAGCATTATATAATATTACCACACAACCCATCTAGGTAATATTACATATATATCGTGTGTGATAATTATACATATCAAAATAACATAAATATAATCTATTTCCTCCAAGCATACATACACACACCAGACGAAGGCTCAAGTGATTATCACTCACGGAGTTTCCTTTTTCCTTCGACTCAATACCTGAAATATTGGAGGAAATGGGGTGAGCAAACAATAGCTCAGTGAATATAGTTCTTGAGATGACAATTATATACATTTAGAGAAATATGACATTTAAAATCATTTCAAACACTTATGCAACACATGCATCATTCAACGAATATATTATACATGTCAACAACATAAATTTCATGAGTTTTCCATAATACAATGCACAATCTCCCTCCTCCGCAAGGCAAGAGAGCGGGTCTAACCCTTGTATGGCCGTACAAGATAGACACAGGCTCTCATTACCCAATTCACAGTCATTTCAAGGATCGCAACCCTTGTTAGGACAGACCTACTGACAATGAGGACTCGCAAAACCTCATCTGGGTTTATTCCTAACGAAATGACAATGAGGATTCGCAAAGCCTCATCATTACAAACTCCAATTGCTAAAATAAGTTTGTATGATCCATAAAACTCAATGCAGTATATATAAATATACCATGCATACAATCAAACATTTTATATGCGTACAATGTCATACAAGAACCAAATCAAGAAAACTATACTCACAGTACAACACGTTCAACTTAAACTCAATCACCGTCGCTTTCGAGTCCAGCTCCAAGTTAAATCCAACTAATTTAACCTGTCACAATCACTCCATAATTCAATTTCATGTATTCATATCTATGTACATCTTTAATTTCTCAACTCACTTCAAATCACGAATAATAAATCCATTTAGGACTCATAAGCAGTTGAAGAAACTACTAAATCGTTTCTGTGGTCAATCTAGATATTTCCACAAGAAAGAACAGTGAACATAGATGTCCAAATCATATTTTCACGACACCATATACTTAGTTACTAAAACTATCAAATCATATCCAAAAATCACAATCTTAGCATCGAAACGTCCGAATTCAGTTATCTATGATATCAAACCGGAGTTTCATTGGATGCACATCACTGTTCACTGTTCACTATTCAATGTTCACTGTTCACTGTTCACTATTCACTATTCACCATTCACCATTCATCACTATTCATCCGAAAGATGTAAATTGTATTAAAATTCTCAAACGGTCTCCAAAAATCATAAAATTAAATCTAACCACATATTCGGGGTCCCGATCGTCTAAGGAGTGTTTTTCTACCTTCATAGCGGGTTTTCATTCACGTCGGGGTCAAAACTCCAATTTGTCAAAACGCCGTAAAACGGCTCCCACAGTCAAAATTAGTCCGCTAGAATCGTTACATCTAGCTTAGATAGTAATTTCACGAAGAAAGGGAGTGAAAATCGCTTACCGTGAGTCCGGATTTGGCCCGAATCCCGCATTCTCCCTTTTCTCTCCTCTTTTCCTCGTTCTGTCTTTCTTCTCTCGTTCTGCAACTCTTCTAATTTTTTTGTTTTTTTTTGTTTTTTGTTTTCTTTGTGTCGGCAACTTCTTTTTCTTTTAGTTTATTTCTTTTTTTTTTTTTTTTTGTTTAATGTTAACGTGTGAGAGTGAGGTGAGAGATTTTTGTTTTTTTTTTTTTTTGTTTAACGTGTGAGAGAGAAAAGTGAGACAATGACGTGAGAGATAAGAATGAGAGAGATATATGATCCAATGCTCCTCCTCTAATTTAATAAAACAACTTCCCCATTTTAATATTTAACTTTCATTTATTCAATCATACTCCATTCCACATTCTTAATTAACCACTAATCACACATGCGTATATTTAGCGCATACGTATCAAATACGTGTATTATCACGTGTATATTTAGCTCCTACGTATAAAATACGTGTATTATCAAACGCATATTGAGCTCCTATGTATAAAATACATGTATTAGCAAACGTATATTGAGCTCTTATATATAAAATACGAGTATTATACATCTCGATATACGTGTACATCAACGTATGTATTTACTTAAATTTACGGGGTGTTACAATCTCCCCAACTTAAGGAATTTCGTCCTCGAAATTTAGAATCAAGGACTATTCCGTAAGTGATACTCAATCCCAGAAAACTGCTCCCGCATTGTATATCTCCGCTCCCATGTTTGCTCTTCTTACTACATAGCCTCCTCCCCAACTTAGAGTTGAGTTATATCCATAACATATATGGATTCCGAATGACATTCCTCAATATCAATATCAACTGTGACCGTAGAGCAAATCGGTAAGCCAATGGACCTATCCTCTCAAGGATCTCTCATGGTCCAACAAATGCGAGCTTTCTTTTCATTCCAAATCTCATTTGGCCTTTCTGTGATAAGACCCTTAGCAAAATTGAGTCAATCACAATATAACAACCTTGTGTAGTTAATAATATCCTGTGGAACCAAGAACAATAACTCCATACTTTCAAATCAACAAGTTGGAGATCTATAAGGCTTATTATCAAGTGCCATCATTATGCTATTATACTAGCTGTTTATACACACAAGTTTACACAAATAAAGTATTCCTTCCAACTTCCACCAAAATTCAAGTATACTAGACCCGAGCATGCTCACAAGCATCAAAGTCACTTTCTCAGTCTATCAACCAGTCTGAGAGTAAAATATCACACTGAGTAGGAGATGAGTACCAAATCGAGTCTGCATCATATATCAGATCTCGACAAAATCTTTGGATCTTAATCCGACATGACAAATATCTGAGTACTCCCATAAAATCTCCCTATCTCACACATATACAATCTACTCAGTCTATCAATAGAATTATGGTGTTCATTGGAAGAATATATAAACTTATCAATCCATCAATGGTCATCCAAATGGTATCATATCTACCCATAACCCACAAGATACCATTTGAATCCCATCTTCATGTAACACAATCCATATTATCAATTTCATAATCTTTCATACTGATAGCATGCGAGTCTCATCATAACTCTTATTCTCTGAATATGAGTATCAATTAGCTGAACATGCATCCGAGCACAAATATCAACACATAGAGTAACAAAGAGTACACTCATAACTGTACTTCTCACTCACACCAATCTCCATTTATGGCTAACTGATAGATACTACTCCAGTTTCAGCCTGTTTCCTGCTCAATGCCTCAGCAACATATTGGCCTTTCCCAGGATAATAAGTCCATATAAAATCAAATCCTTTGGGAATTCTTGCCACATTTATTACCTCATATTTTCCGTTCAAATAATTACTTCAGACTCTTAACAGTTGAAGATAGTGTGACCTTTAATTATAGAGGTAATGCTCTCATCAATTCAAAATAACTACCAACTAAATTTTTTATTCACTCTCAGGATAGTTATTCTTGTGCACTACCAAATATCTGGAAACACAAGTAATTAACCTATCCTTTTGTGTCATTGCAAAATTCAGATCTGAACGTGATATTCATCAATCACAATTACTTCCAGATTCTGAACCTAGTAACAACATTTCATACTGTGAGAGTTTTCCTCATACACAACGGTCCACACAGTACTCACCATTTGTCTGGTTTAGTTTCGTGAGTGGAGAAGTCAACTTTAAGGATCCTTCCACGAATAGTTATCGTTAAGGAGCCCTCCACACACTTCTATAACATACAAATAATATCAGATATTATTTAAACTGGTCATGTGATCCAAAAATTCTTATCTCAATTATATTCAAACCTCATATTCACCGAGCTTGGCACTTAATCGGTGTTCTCTCAGTGACTACAAGATAATTTCGAGGTGCTATTCATGCTCCTCTCATTTTCTTGGGACAATTTCATATATCATCCTCGAAGACTATGTACTCAAGATATGGTTCATATACCCACTGCATCAATCCTATAACGTGATTGACACATAACTTAAGGTTACCAACATTTCATACTATCCATATCTTGTCTTACAACAGTCTGCATTACATCCTTTTCTCGAATTCTTATCTGATGGTGCCTAGATCTCAAAATGATCTTAAAGAAAATTTGGCTCCATTTAAATTCGACCATCTATCCATGGTAAAAGATATTCATTCGTTGTTGTTACCTTGCTCAGTTAACAGTAATTCATACGTAAACATATTTCACTATACCTTCTTTCCATCTTATCACAAATGCTCTCCAAGGTGACATATCAAGAATAATAAATCTTTTGCTCATTAACACATTTACCTACACCAGAAATCCTCACAATTCCTCAAGTACTCTTTATATGAAGGAATGAAGATACATAGTATACTGGCATCAATTTTTATATGCTATCAATCTCCTGTCCAGGTAGCCATTTTAATACTTCATCAGAGAATACTCCAAGATACCAGCTCACCACAGGAATTTTAATCAACTGCATGTCTTATTACGTTACTCTAAATGGCTTTGTACTAGCCATATTCTCCATTTCCTCGTCAATAACTATCGTATCTAATATTACTTCTTTTCGGAAAGATGGTCCACCTGGCATGAGAGGTGACCAACCAATCATACCCACCAAGCATCCAATTCCAAAAATTTCATATTTTAAAGTCCATAAATACGTGATGACCCTCATATTTATTCCATCTATTATTTGCTAACCATATCAAGGTAGATTCTTTCTCCTGTAGGCATACTCACAATCAATGATGCATTATTATAACAGAAGATAAGACAATTTGTCTACCATATCACCAAAGATAAAGGACCAGGTAGATCCAACAATACAATCATAATATATACAATAACATGTTGATCATACCTGTTATCAACGTATTTACTTTAATTTATTCTCTCAAATCTGGTGGAGTCACATTGATAAAACATATTGGGGCATTCCATATCTACTAACTGGAGATTAACACATCTCGTGTTTTTTTTTTCTTTTTTTGATAATAGACAATCATAGGTCGAGATACAATTTTACTCAGTCTGTGACTCCTGCTCAGGCAATAGAAACCATTTCTGGTTTTCATACTTCGTTAATATCACTTCCCTTTTTCCCATTTTTATTGGGTTAGTACCTGACCCAATACTGCCAAAATCTCAACCTTACTCAATGTTTCGCTTATCTTGAATTTCATATTCTTGCCCCAACATTTCCTTACATTACTTAGTTCACCTTTTACCTAACACTGGTGTTGATGACTCGACTTCAAACGACAGTGAAAACTATCTCACTATTACTGATGTTAACAATTTCACCGCAGCTTTGGCTGACCCAAAATTTATAGTCTGTCTCACAACTTGCGTATATATTTATAACCCAACAATTATCAAACCTGCCGTATAGGATCCCAAAACTTATTCTAGATCCTTATCATTATCATACTATCCATAGTGAGCATTCCCAAAAAGAAACTATACCAGTCTGTTGAAGTCATGTTTGTATTTATGGTTAGGCATGTCACTACATTAAACTTTTTCATGCCTTAAACAATTTCAGCATGATGATAGAAGCCCTTAGAAAATAGCTTCTTTAATTAATCTCATGCCTTAATCATCTTAGGAGTCCTTAACCCAATTTTCTATCATCTCTTATCATCAGTGAGCTTAAACTTAGTTAACTTGCTTTATCATTTTCAGAGACTTAATCATTCTCTAAGATGGTCTCCACTCAGAGTAGCAAATGTGTACTATGTCTACTATCAGACTGCCAGTAAAGATAGGAGAGTCTCTTCTCCTGAAAGTTTCCATAACTTTCACATATCTTTTCATTTCATCTGGCTTATCATTGAGACCGTCTATTTATTTTCTTTTGACTTCAGCCACCATTATATATGTTTTTTTTTTTTTTTCAGAAATACTCACACCATTGGCACCCACATCTGGAGCTATCAATGGTTCAAGCCTCTGTCTTTCTCACATTACAACTTTGTCACAAGCTCATAAGCTGTGCATCTCGTTATTGTTGGGTAGTTACTAGCCACAGATAAGCTATAAAATTTATTATCACTGGATTCCATCCAGTTCGTTTTCTTTCAGCCCTCTGATCCTTTCTTGATCAGCAATTGCCATTGTTAATCTTGACTATTCTTTTCCAAATCTAGAATTCACCGACACAGGTGATTTTCAGTCAAGATAACATATTGGATTAGGCTCAGCATAATAGGACTACCCATATATATACCCATACAAGCAATCATAATATCATACATTTTAATCCTAAACTTGTCTCTGATACCAATATTGTCACGACGCCCCTAACGTAGGCTGACGTCATGACCGGCACAACGTACTATACACTGTACATACCCATATACAGTATATAATACACTGTCAGCCTTCACGTACTCTCACAATACTTCCCAAAATGTACATAATTTTTTTTTCCTATACCACAAATCAAACCCAATATAGATCTCTATAATCATTCCATTCATTCCACAAAATAAATTCTCACCTGATACGTATCTATGATCAGCTCATTTCATCATCCCAAGCATTATATAATATTACCACACAACCCATCTAGGTAATATTACATATATATATCGTGTGTGATAATTATACATATCAAAATAACATAAATATAATCTATTTCCTCCAAGCATACATACACACACCAGACGAAGGCTCAAGTGATTATCACTCACGGAGTTTCCTTTTCCCTTCGACTCAATACCTGAAATATTGGAGGAAATGGGATGAGCAAACAATAGCTCAGTGAATATAGTTCTTGAGATGACAATTATATACATTTAGAGAAATATGACATTTAAAATCATTTCAAACACTTATGCAACACATGCATCATTCAGCGAATATATTATACATGTCAACAACATAAATTTCATGAGTTTTCCATAATACAATGCACAATCTCCCTCCTCCGCAAGGCAAGAGAGCGGGTCTAACCCTTGTATGGCCGTACAAGATAGACACAGGCTCTCATTACCCAATTCACAGTCATTTCAAGGATCGCAACCCTTGTTAGGACAGACCTACTGACAATGAGGACTCGCAAAACCTCATCTGGGTTTATTCCTAACGAAATGACAATGAGGATTCGCAAAGCCTCATCATTACAAACTCCAATTGCTAAAATAAGTTTGTATGATCCATAAAACTCAATGCAGTATATATTAATATACCATGCATACAATCAAACATTTTATATGCGTACAATGTCATACAAGAACCAAATCAAGAAAACTATACTCACAGTACAACACGTTCAACTTAAACTCAATCACCGTCGCTTTCGAGTCCAGCTCCAAGTTAAATCCAACTAATTTAACCTGTCACAATCACTCCATAATTCAATTTCATGTATTCATATCTATGTACATCTTTAATTTCTCAACTCACTTCAAATCACGAATAATAAATCCATTTAGGACTCATAAGCAGTTGAAGAAACTACTAAATCGTTTCTGTGGTCAATCTAGATATTTCCACAAGAAAGAACAGTGAACATAGATGTCCAAATCATATTTTCACGACACCATATACTTAGTTACTAAAACTATCAAATCATATCCAAAAATCACAATCTTAGCATCGGAACGTCCGAATTCAGTTATCTATGATATCAAACCGGAGTTTCATTGGATGCACATCACTGTTCACTGTTCACTGTTCACTGTTAACTATTCACTGTTCACTATTCACTATTCATCACTATTCATCCGAAAGATGTAAATTGTATTAAAATTGTCAAACGGTCTCCAAAAATCATGAAATTAAATCTAACCACATATTCGGGGTCCCGATCGTCTAAGGAGTGTTTTTCTACCTTCCTAGCGGGTTTTCATTCACGTTGGGGTCAAAACCCCAATTTGTCAAAACGCCGTAAAACGGCTCCCACAGTCAAAATTAGTCCGCTAGAATCGTTACATCTAGCTTAGATAGTAATTTCACGAAGAAAGGAAGTGAAAATCGCTTACCGTGAGTTCGAATTTCGCCCGAATCCCGCATTCTCCCTTTTCTCTCCTCTTTTCCTCGTTCTGTCTTTCTTCTCTCGTTCTGCAACTCTTCTAATTTTTTTTTTTTTTTTTTTTGTTTTCTTTGTGTCGGCAACTTCTTTTGCTTTTAGTTTATTTCTCTTTTTTTTTTGTTTAATGTTAACGTGTGAGAGTGAGGTGAGAGATTTTTGTTTCTTTTTTTTTTTTGTTTAACGTGTGAGAGAGAAAAGTGAGACAATGACGTGAGAGATAAGAATGAGAGAGATATTTGATCCAATGCTCCTCCTCTAATTTAATAAAACAACTTCCCCATTTTAATATTTAACTTTCATTTATTCAATCATACTCCAATCCACATTTTTAATTAACCACTAATGTATTATCAAACGTATATTGAGCTCCTATGTATAAAATACGTGTATTAACAAACGTATATTGAGCTCCTATGTATAAAATACGAGTATTATACATCTCGATATACGTGTACGTCAACGTATGTATTTACTTAAATTTACGGGGTGTTACAATTATGCTTTGAATACTCTTGTTTTGTTTGAACTTGGTACTTGGATAGTTGACACAGGTGCTTCAAAACACGTGTACTGATTTAACCCTTTTTTATCAACCTTATTGTTGGAAAAACCCATTCCTATTTACCTACCTGATGGCTCTATAAAATCAATAACACATTGTGGGAATGTCCTTCTTCATCCTAAAGTAATCCTCAAGAACATTTTACATGTTTCCACCTTTAAATTCAACCTCTTATCTGTTAATAAACTCACCACAACAGCTAGTATAAAATTCATTTTTCATCCAACCTATTGCATCTTACAGGACCACTGAAGAGGTCTTGGCCATTGGTAGAGTGGTAGGAAGTCTATACATTTTGGACAAAAATTATTTTTCCATTGAACATGTGCAATCTTATACTGATCACTTGGCATCAACTGCACAACAAAGAGATAAGTGCTTCTCTTTTATCCCATCTTCTTCTTGTAATGATGTTAGTTACATAAATAAAGCATCAATATCTTCTTATTTCCTTTGGCATAAAAGGCTTGGACATGCTTCATTTGATGTTTTAAAACGCTTACATTTCTTTAATTCTCCATCAAATGACTTTTTTATTTTGTGTGATGTTTGTCCATTGTCCAAGCAACATAGACTACCTTTTCCAAGTCATACACATACTACTCACATTCTTGAATTTCTTCATTTAGATATTTGGGGTCCATATAAGCAAACCTTTATTTCAGGAGCTCATTATATACTTACAATTGTGGAAGATTTTAGTAGGGCCATGTGGACTTTTTTGCTTCATTCTAAAGCTGAAACTATATCTACTCTCACTAATTTTCTAAAGTTAGTACAAAATCAGTTTCACACACAAGTTCAAACCATTAGAATAGATAATGGTACTGAATTTGTCAATTTTGAAAAAAACTTTTTTCAAATTTTGGAATTTTACATCAAAGAACTTGTGTTTACACACCACAACAAAATGGTGTTGTGGAAAGGAAACACAAACATCTTCTTCAAGTTGCTAGAGCTCTCATGTTTCAATCTCATTTGCCAAAGAAATTTTGGGGTGATTCTATTTTGGTAGCCACTCACATCAATAATCGGCTTCCCAGCTCTATTCTTAATGGAAAACTCCTTATGAAATTTTATATCATATACCACCAAATTATTCTACTTTGAAATGCTTTGGTTGTTTGTGTTTTGTCACTAACATTCAACCACATAAAGATAAGTTTGCTCCTAAAGCTTCCAAATGTATTTTCATAAGCTATAGTTCTGGACAAAAAGCTTATAAGGCTTATGATATTAATATTCATCAAGTTTATATTTCAAGAGACATTATTTTTCATGAAACAGTTTTTTCCTTATGCAACCTTGTCCCCTTCTTCTATTCCTCTACCTTCTATTTCACTCATTGAAGACACTAATAATGATCCTCTTTCATTTTCACCTACCTCTCCTGCAAAAATTACTGATAGGGCAGGATATTAGATCTAGTTGATTGGCCGGGAAAGCTTTAGCGGGAAGAGATAGCACTGGCAAGTGACAATAAGTGCAAGTTTCCTTGCATGTGGCTCGTCTGCGGTTTTCGAGGCGCTGCATGTGACTCAGCGTGGGAGAAGGGGGGCAAGGCATATCTCGTTGAATCAGTCTTTTTCACCACATCGGCCCATCTCACGTCGTTCCAACAACCGGTGGGGAACACCCAAGATCTTCCCTTCGCCTAGCTCATTGAACCTTTCAACTTCACTCCATGGCCCTATCTTAAGGTCTTTGCCTATCAGGCTAGATAAACTGACCTTTCTCAGCCCCGGACGGATTACCTCCAATTAGGAACATCCAACACAAGATTGACTTAATCTTCGGTTCCACACTACCTAATCGGGCACGCGTTTGGGTGTGATTCAAATAGCCAAACCAACCAACCAACCAGAGAGTTAGTGTCACGACGCCCCTGACGTAGTATGACGTCATGACCGGCACAACATATTATACACTGTACATACCCATATACAATATATAATACACTGTCAGCCTTCACGTATTCTCACAAACCTTCCCAAAATGTACAATAATTTTTTTTTTCCATATACCACAAATCAAATTCCATAACCATTTCATTCATTCACACATCAAATTATCATTTCCTCATCCAATATAAATATATGCCCACACATCCCATCTAGATGATAATACATATATAATGTGTGATAAGTATACATATCAAAATAACAAAAATATAATCTATTTCCTCCAAGCATACATACACATACCAGACAAGTTCATTTTCCCTTCGAGTCAATACCTGAAATATTGGAGGAAATAGGGTGAGCAATCAACAGCTTAGTGAATATAGTTCTTGATATGGCAATTATATACATTTATAGAAATATGACACTTAAAATCATTTCAAACACTTATTCAACACATGCATCATTCAATGAATATATTGTACATGTCAACATCATAAATTTCATGATTTTCAATAACATAATGCACAACCTCCCTCCTCCGCAAGGCAAGAGAGCGGGTCTAACCCTTGTATGGTCGTACAAGGTAGACACAACTTCTCATGACCCAATTCAATAACACCATGCACAATCTCCCACCTCCGCAAGGCACGAGAGTGGGTCTAACCGTTGTATGGCCGTTACAAGGTAGCCACAACATCTCATTACCCAATTAACAGTCATTTCAAGGATCGCAACCCTTGTTAGGACAGACCTAACGAAATGACAATGAGGAATCGCAAAGCCTCATCATTACAAACTCCAATGCTAAAATCAGTTTGCATAATCCATAAAACTCAATGCCTTATATATAATATCACATGCGTACAATCAAACAGTTTATATGCGCACAATGCCATACAAGAACCAAATCAAGAAAACTATACTCACAGTGGTTACACGAGTTTTCTAATTCAACTGCTAAAATCGAGCAACAATAGGGCTTCCTCAAGAGCGTTTATCCATGCCCTTAAGCTCTCAATTTAAACACTGAAATGACCATAGATTATCATGAGAATCATCATTTACCATTTCGGTAGCTACTAAAATATCAACTCACTTTTCACAGTACTATTCACTTTTACTATTCACTTTCACTATTCACTATTCACTATTCACTATTTACTATTCACCATTTACTATTTACTATTCACTATTCACATTTACTATTCACATTTACTATTCACTATTCACCATTTACTATTTACTATTTATTTTTACTATTCATCCGAATGTTGTACATTGTATTAAAATTGTCCAACGGCTCCAAAAATCATAAAATTGAGTCTAACCACATATTCGGGTTTCTAATAGTCCAGGAAGCATTTTTCTAGCTTCCTAGCGGGTTTTCATTCACGTTGGGGTCAAAATCCCAATTTGTCAAAACGCCGTAAAACGGCTCCCACAGTCAAAATTTCTCCTCTAGAATAGCTTAGATAGTAATTTTACGAAGAAAAAGCGTGAAAATTACTTACCGACGGCCCGAATTTCGTTCGAATCGCACGCTTCCCCTTCTTCTTCTTCTCCTTCTTCTCCGTCTTCCCTCTGCTTCTTTCTTTCGGTCTCTGGAAACTTCGTTTCCTTCATGCTTATTTTTTTTGTTTTATTCCTCTTGTTGTAACACGTAGATAAGCTATCTTTCTTTTATTATTATTTTTTTTATTCAACCTTCAGCAACTTCTCCTTATCTTCTTTATTCTTTCTTTTTTTTTTTTTTTTTTATGTCCTTCTAGTTGCCACACGTTGGAAGCAACTAGAAGGATTTTTATTTATTTTTTTTTATTTTATTTTTTTTATTTAGATTTATATATATATATATGATTCCATGCACCTTGACTCCCTTTATTAACTAACTCCTCCATCAAATTTCATTAAATTCATTCAATCATAATCAAATCCACATTTTTAATTAACCAATCCCATAAATTAATCAATTTAATTCACATGTATCATCTTCATTTCATAATTTTATTTATTTACTAGTCATACACGCGTATATTTAGCGCATACGTATCAAATACGTGTATTATCACGTGCATATTTAGCTCATACGTATAAAATACGTGTATTATACATCTTCATATACGCGTACTTCAACATATATATTTAATTAAATTTACGGGGTGTTACAATCTCCCCAACTTAAGGAATTTCGTCCTCGAAATTTAGACTTAAGGACTATTCCTCAAGTGATACTCAATTCCAGAAAACTGCTCCCGAATTTCATATTCCGCTTCCATGTTTGCTCTTCTTGATACGTAGTATCCTCCCCAACTTAGTGGTGAGTTATATCCATAACATAGATGGAATTCGAATGATTCCGGACACTTATCAACTGTGATCGTAGTGCAAATCGGTAAGCCAATGGACCTATCCTATCAAGGAACAAATCGCGGTACGAGCTTTCTTGTTATTCTAAATCTCATTTGGCTTTTCTGTGGTAAGACCCTTAATAAAACTGAGTCAGCCACAATACATTTCAAGACCTATATACCAACCTTGTATATTTAATAGTATCTTGTGGCACCAGTAACAATAACTCCGTACTTTCAAATCAACAAGTTGGAGATCTATAAGGCTTACTATTAAACCTTTAGAGTGCCATCATTATGCTATTATACTAGTTGTTTATACACACAAGTTTACACAAATACAGTATTCCTTCCAACTTCCACCAAAATTCAAGTATACTAGACCCGAGCATGCTCGCAAGCATTCACTCTCTCAGTCTGTCAACCAGTCTGAGAGGAAAATATCACACTGAGAAGGAGATGAGTACCAAAACGAGTCTGCATCATATAGCAGATCTCGACACAATCTTCGGATCTTAATCCGACATGACAAATATATGAGTACTCCCATCAAATCTCCCTATCGCACACATATACAATCTGCTCAGTCTATCAAAAGAATTTTGGTGTTCATTGGAAGAATACGCAGACTTATCAGTCTACTAATGGTTATCCAAATAGTATCATTTCTACCCATAACCCATAAGATACCATTTGAATCCCATCTTCATTTAACACAATCCATAATATTTCATACTAATATCATACTCGTCTCATCATAACTTTTTCTCTCTGAATATGAGTATCAATCAGTTGAATATGCATCCGAGCACAAATATCAACACATGGAGTAATAGAGAGTACACTCATAACTGTAACTCTCACTCACAAACAATCTCCATTTATGGCCTCACTGATAGTTACTACTCCAGTTTCAGCCTGTTTCCTGCTCAATGCCTCAGCAACATATTGGCCTTTCCCAGGATAATAAGTCAATATAAAATCAAATCCTTCGGGAATTACTGCCACATTTATTACCTCATATTCAGTTTCTTTCCGTTCAAATAATTTACTTCAGACTCTTAAAATCTGATAATAGTGTGACCTTTTTATTATAGAGGCAATGCTCTCATTATGTCAAAATAACTACCAACAAAGTACTAGACACTCTCAGGATAGTTATTCGCGAAATATCTGGAGACACAAGTAATTAACATATTTTTTTGTATCAATCCACAACCCAGATCTGGACGTGATATTCATCAATCACAATTACTTTCAGGTTCTGAAACTAGTCACAACATTTAATACTGTGAGAGCTTCCCCATGCACAACAGTCAACACATTTTATAGCATTCATCTGGCTTCGTTTCGTGAGTGGAACAGATAGCTTCAAATCTTTCCACGCACTTTCTATAACATACTACTAAGACCAGATAAATTCTGATTTCCATCATTTAAATCAGTTTTAATAGTTCTATGATCACTTTGACATTCCCAGCATCCTTGAAGATACTATTTAAACTAGTCACGTGATCCAAAAATTCACATCTCCTTTATATTCAAAACTCATATTCACCGGGCTTGGCACTCCATCGGTGCTCTCTCAGTGACTACAAGATAATTCCGAGGTGCTATTCATGCTCCTCTCATTTTTCTTGGGACAATTTCATATATCATCATCGAAGACTATGTACTCAAGATATGGTTCATATACCCACTGCATCAATCATATAACGTGATTGACACATTAATCAAGGATACCAACATTTCATATTACCCATATCTTGTCTTACAACAGTCTGCATTACATCATTTTCTCGAATTCTTATCTGATGGTGCCTAGATCTCCAAATGATCTTAACGAAAATTTGGTAATCGTATTCGACCATCTATCCATGGTAAATGATAGTCATTCTTTATTGTTACCCTACTCAGTTATTTCATACTTAAACATATTTCACTATATCTCTTTTCCATATTATCATAATTGCTCGCCAAGGTGACATATCAAGGATAATAAATCTTTTGCTCATTAAACCGACACCTTCAATTCTCACAATTTCTCATGAAGGAATGAAGATACATATTATACTGGCATCAGTTTTATGTGCTATCAATCTCCTGTCTAGGTAGAAATTTTAATAATTCATCAGAGAATACTCCAATATATCAGCTTACCATAGGAATTTTAAATCAACTGCATGCCTTACTGTGTTACTCTAAATGGCTTTGTACTAGCCATATTCTTCATGTCCTTGTCAATAACTAGCTTATCTTAGATAGAAAATTTTGAGGGTATAAATTCCTCGAGATTCAAAATGAAGATTTTCCACTTATTCAGAATATTACTTCTTGTCGGAGAGACGCTCCACCTGGCATGAGAGGTGACCAGCCAATCATACCCAACAAAACATCCACTTCCAAAATTTTATTCGAAAGTCCATAATTACTTGATGACCCTCATATTTATTCCACATAATCTTTGCTAACCATATCAAGGTAGATTCTTTTTCCTGTAGGCATACTCACAATCAATGATATACCATTATAACAGAAGATAATACAATATGTCTACCATATCACCAGAGGTACAACACCAGGTAGATCCAACAATACATCAGATTATACACAATCACAAAATGTTGATCATACCTGTTCTCAGCGTCTTACTACTCTCTGGATCTGGTCTTTCATTTACTGTCATTTATTTTCTAAATTTGGTGGAGTCACATTGATAAAAAGATGGGGGCATTCCATATCGACTAAATGGACATTAACACATCCTGTTTTTTTTTTTTTTTTTTTCATATTGATAATAGACAATCATAGGTCGAGATACAATTTTACTCAGTCTGTGACTCCTGCTCAGGCAATATAAACCACTTCTGGTTTTTCATAATTCGTTAACATCACTTCCCTGTTTCCCATTATTATTGGGTTAGTACCTGACCCAAAACTGCCAAAATCTCAACCTTACTCAATGTTTCACTTATCGTCAAGTTCATATTTTTGCCCCCAACATTTTCTTACATTACTTATTTCTTTTTTTTTTTTCTTTTTTTTTTTTTTTTTTACCTAACACTGGTGTTGCTGACTCGGCTTCTAACGGCAGTGCAAGCTATCTCACTATTGCTGGGATTTACAATTTCACTGCAGCTTTGGCTGACCCGCAATGTATAGTCTGCCTAACAACTTGCACATATAGCTCTAACCCAACAAGTATCAAACCTGCCGTATAGGATCCCAACATTTATTCTAGATCCGTATCATTCTCAGAATATCCATAGTGATCATTCCAAAAATAAACTATACCAGTCTCATTCATGTTTGTCTTTATGGTTAGACATGTCACTACCTTTTAACAAGATAAACTTGTTCATGCCTTAAATCAATGTCAGCATGATGGAAGCCCTTATAAAATAGCTTTTTTTCATTAATCTCATGTCTTAATCATCTCAGGAGTCCATAACCCAATTTTCTATTATCTCTTATCATCAGTTAGCTTAAACTTAGCTAACGTGCTTTATCATTTGCAGAGACTTAATCATTCTCTAAGATGGTCTCCACTCAGAGTAGCAAATTATTTGCTCCATCTATTATCAGACTGCCAGTTAAGATAGGAGAGTCTCTTCTCCTGAAAGTTTCCATACCTTTCACATCTGTTCATTTCATCTGGCTTATCATTGAGACCTTCAATTTATTTTATTTTTACTTCAGTCTTAACTATATATGTTTTTACCGAAGTACTCACACCATTAGCACCCACATCTGGAGCTATACATGGTGCAAGCCTTTGTTTTTCTCACATTACAACTTTGCCACAAGCTCATAAGCTGTGCATTTCGTTGTTGTTGGGTAGTTCCTAGCCATATATAAGCTATATAATTTATTCTCACTGGATTACATCCAGTTCTTTTTCTTTCAGCCTTCTGATCCTTTCTTGATCAGCACTTTTCCAATGTTAATCTTGACTATTCTTTTCCAAATCTAGAATTCATCATCGCAGATGATTCTCAGTCAAGATAACATATTGGATTAGGCTCGACATAATATGACTACCCATATGTATACCCATACAATCAATCATAATATCATAAAGCTTTTATCTTTTTAAGAATGTTAAACTTAAGGCTCTGATACCAATATTGTCACGACGCCCCTGGCGTAGTATGACGTCATGACCGGCACAGCATATTATACACTGTACATACTCATATACAATATATAATACACTGTCAGCCTTCACGTATTCTCACAAACCTTTCCAAAATGTACAATAATTTTTTTTTTTTCCATATACCACAAATCAAATTCCATAACCATTTCATTCATTCACACATCAAATTATCATTTCCTCATCCAATATAAATATATGCCCACACATCCCATCTAGATGATAATACATATATAATGTGTGATAAGTATACATATCAAAATAACAAAAATATAATCTATTTCCTCCAAGCATACATACACATACCAGACAAGTTCATTTTCCCTTCGAGTCAATACCTGAAATATTGGAGGAAATAGGGTGAGCAATCAACAGCTTAGTGAATATAGTTCTTGATATGGCAATTATATACATTTATAGAAATATGACACTTAAAATCATTTCAAACACTTATTCAACACATGCATCATTCAATGAATATATTGTACATGTCAACATCATAAATTTCATGATTTTCAATAACATAATGCACAACCTCCCTCCTCCGCAAGGCAAGAGAGCGGGTCTAACCCTTGTATGGTCGTACAAGGTAGACACAACTTCTCATGACCCAATTCAATAACACCATGCACAATCTCCCACCTCCGCAAGGCACGAGAGTGGGTCTAACCGTTGTATGGCCGTTACAAGGTAGCCACAACATCTCATTACCCAATTAACAGTCATTTCAAGGATCGCAACCCTTGTTAGGACAGACCTAACGAAATGACAATGAGGAATCGCAAAGCCTCATCATTACAAACTCCAATGCTAAAATCAGTTTGCATGATCCATAAAACTCAATGCCTTATATATAATATCACATGCGTACAATCAAACAGTTTATATGCGTACAATGCCATACAAGAACCAAATCAAGAAAACTATACTCACAGTGGTTACACGAGTTTTCTAATTCAACTGCTAAAATCGAGCAACAATAGGGCTTCCTCAAGAGCGTTTATCCATGCCCTTAAGCTCTCAATTTAAACACTGAAATGACCATAGATTATCATGAGAATCATCATTTACCATTTCGGTAGCTACTAAAATATCAACTCACTTTTCACAGTACTATTCACTTTTACTATTCACTTTCACTATTCACTATTCACTATTCACTATTTACTATTTACTATTCACCATTTACTATTTACTATTCACTATTCACATTTACTATTCACTATTCACCATTTACTATTTACTATTTATTTTTACTATTCATCCGAATGTTGTACATTGTATTAAAATTGTCCAACGGCTCCAAAAATCATAAAATTGAGTCTAACCACATATTCGGGTTTCTAACAGTCCAGGAAGCATTTTTCTAGCTTCCTAGCGGGTTTTCATTCACGTTGGGGTCAAAACCCCAATTTGTCAAAACGCCGTAAAACGGCTCCCACAGTCAAAATTTCTCCGCTAGAATAGCTTAGATAGTAATTTTACGAAGAAAAAGCGTGAAAATTACTTACCGACGGCCCGAATTTCGTTCGAATCGCACGCTTCCCCTTCTTCTTCTTCTCCTTCTTCTCCGTCTTCCCTCTGCTTCTTTCTTTCGGTCTCTGGAAACTTCGTTTCCTTCATGCTTATTTTTTTTGTTTTATTCCTCTTGTTGTAACACGTAGATAAGCTATCTTTCTTTTATTATTATTTTTTTTATTCAACCTTCAGCAACTTCTCCTTATCTTCTTTATTCTTTCTTTTTTTTTTTTTTTTTTATGTCCTTCTAGTTGCCACACGTTGGAAGCAACTAGAAGGATTTTTATTTATTTTTTTTTATTTTATTTTTTTTATTTAGATTTATATATATATATATGATTCCATGCACCTTGACTCCCTTTATTAACTAACTCCTCCATCAAATTTCATTAAATTCATTCAATCATAATCAAATCCACATTTTTAATTAACCAATCCCATAAATTAATCAATTTAATTCACATGTATCATCTTCATTTCATAATTTTATTTATTTACTAGTCATACACGCGTATATTTAGCGCATACGTATCAAATACGTGTATTATCACGTGCATATTTAGCTCATACGTATAAAATACGTGTATTATACATCTTCATATACGCGTACTTCAACATATATATTTAATTAAATTTACGGGGTGTTACAGTTAGGGACAGTCCTGTTATCAGGTCTGATTCTTCACCTCCTTCTTCATCTACTTCCTCTCATTCTTCTTCTGATGTGCACTCTAATCCTGTTCCAGTTCGAACTAGTGGTCATATAAGGACTAAACCTGCTTGGTTAAATGATTTTGTGTCTAGTCATTCTTTCGATGCTTCTTCCTCTTTAGTCATTGCACCTGTTACTTCTTCTTCTCATACACCTACCACATTTCCTTATACTAGCTTTCTCACTTTCTCTCCTTTATACATGACATTTTTAGCTAATGTGTCTAACATCCAAGAGCCAACTTCTTACAAACAAGCTAGTGTTCATCAAGAGTGGATTGAGACAATGAATAGAGAATTTACAACTTTAGAGACAAATAATACTTGGGAACTTACTCCTCTACCTATTGGTAAGAAAGTCATTGGTTCCAAGTGGGTTTACAAGTTTAAATTGAAACCTGATGGGAGTGTTGGCAGGTTTAAGGCATGACTTGTCGCTAAGGGGTATAATTAGGTTGAAGGAGAGGATTATTTTGATAGCTTTTCATTGATTGCTAAAGTAGTTACTGTTAGAGTATTTTTAGCCATTGCAGCTGCTAAATCATGGCCTATGCATCAGCTTGACATAAACAATGTTTTTTTACATGGGTTTTTGGATGAGGATGTGTATATGGTACCTCCTCAAGGTTATACAAAGGTTAAACCTGGTGATTTTTGCAAGCTTAAGAGGTTTTTATATGGGCTTAAACAAGCATCTCGTCAATGGAACCAAGAATTCACCATTCAATTGCAGAATTTTGGTTTTACTCAATCGACTCATGATCATTGTTTATTTCTGAAACAATCCTCTGATTTTTTTTTTGGCCTTGATCGTATATGTTGATGATGTGTTGATAACTAGAACTAATGAGCATGATATTGTAGTTGTTAAAAACTTTCTTCACTCTAAATTCACCATCAAAAATCTTGGATATGTCAAGTCTTTCCTTGGATTTGAAATTGCAAGATCCACTGATGGCACTTATATCAATCAACGCAAACACACATTGGATATTCTCCATGATATAGGCTTGTTGGGTAGTAAGCCTACTCTTGCTCCTCGTCCAAAAGGAATTAAACTTACGCATGAGATGGTTTCTCCTTTGTTAGATTCTGACGGATATAGGCGTTTGGTTGGACATCTTCTTTACCTAGGCTTCACAAGGCCTGATATTTCTTATGGAGTTCAACAATTAAGTCAGTTTGTCAATGCCCCTTATCAAGGCCATTGGGATGCTGCAATTCATATTTTGTGTTATCTCAAGAGTTGTCCATCGAAGGGGTTGTTCTATTCGTCACATTCATCCTTACACTTACAAGGTTTTTGTGATGCTAATTGGGCTTCTTGCCCTGATAGCCGGAGGTCTTAGACAGGTTATTGTATTTTCTTAAGAGATGCTTTGTGTCGTGACCCCTTCCCAGGTGACGTCACGACCAACAACAAAATATCACATATGTCATACACAGACGTACATGATACTCTGTCAACCTTCTAATACACCAAATTTTTCAAAAATTTCAACATCATGCCCCCATAAAATGGACAAAGTCACAAGTCCAATCGCCACCTCATTAATCAAAAATCAATTTTCATAAATTATCATTTTATTTTCATATCATATAACGCATCCACATAATTTATAGTGATCCTCAGATCTCATATAACATCCATGAGCATCCCATAACCCATTACATATCCGTATCAAGATTCTCTAATCCAAATCACTCACATAATTATAACCTCATAATTACACATTCAACCAAATTGCTCATCTAGATGATAAAATATAAATAAGATGTTAATTGTGACGCCCCGAAAATTGTTTCACCTAGCCCATAACCCAATTGCATTTTTGCCCAAACTCTATGTGTTGTCTTGATATGTTTGGTGTTTGTTTGATGATTGTTTAATGTTTGTATAGTTGATGCTTGATAATGTATATAACTATATGTATCATAAATTGTATATGAGTCATGTTAAATTAAAGTATAATGCATATGTTATGATTTATGCATGGGCTCATTAAACCATGAATTGATATGGGTTAGGATTGATTGAATAAAAGGATAAATGAAATTGAAAATTTGGTGTATTAAATGGATTGGACATTTAAAATACATGTGGTTGGTATGGGTAGTATGAGACCAACACATGTGAAGGTTGGTGCATGAAAGTGGACAAGTGTCCAATGCCCACTTCTCTTCTTCAAGGAAGTGCTAGAATGAGTGGAGGGAATCAAGGAGAGAATTAAGGAGAGAATCAAGGAGGGAATCAAGGAAGTGCTAGAAAGAGGTGAGTGGAGAGAAAGAAAAGAAGAGAAAGGAAAGAAGAAGAGAAGGAAGGAGAGAGTTGCAGGAGGAAGATCCCTGCGATGTTTTCATCAAAGAGTTGGATCTTTGGAATATACGGTCAGATTGAGCTCAAATTTTATCAGCACGTTCGTAGCTTATGGTTCTTCATTCTGGTCGGTGGAGATCTTGATCATAGTTTTCTTCTAAGAGATCTAACCTCTCAAACAAAGCTGGTCGGAATTTCTGGGTTTCTCGTGCCGTTTCGGTCAAACTTGTATATCTCCTCAATCTACCGTTGGATGGATATCAAATTTGGGTATGTCGTTTATAACAGATATTTATGTATTCTGTACGGTGAAGATGTTTATACGTTTAGTATTTTGTGTGATATAGCCATCTGAGTTTGGGTATTTGCAGCAGGAAAGGAGAAACTGTCTGATTAGATACTTGTTCATCAAAGATAGATATCTTTTCGGTCCACCGTTGGATTGGGCTGATATTTGGACAGAAGGTTTGTTTCTTCACATAATTCAATATGTACGGTGGATTTTGTGATTACATATGTCTATTGGTAGATTAATATATCTGAACAGAATATTAAATGAAGAATTGGTAAGGTGCTTGTATTGGACCTAAATTTAGAATATGATCTTAGACATTTCCAAATAGCTTGCATGTCAACTATGTTGACCTAGTTGCCATTGTTGATGAACCCATGATGCAAAATCAGTAATATACATGGCTGAACATGGTGACCTAGTGTAAATCGACAATATGGCCTAAGTATGGAAAATTTCATATTTTAGGGCTTTTGATGCTTTTGGCCTAGAATCATTGAATTGATGCAACTTGTGTTTAATTAAGCATGATTAGAGTTGATTATGCTACTGATTTGGTGGTTGTGACCATATCATGGGTTAGGCCTACTTGAGATCAAGTGACCCAATTTAGGCATGTTTATGCCTAAAAGAATTGAAAATCAGTATTTTTGATTAATAAAATGGTTTATGTATGAGAACTATGCATTAGAGGCCTAAGTCATGTGATTTGAGTTGAATGACGGGATTAGATGGGATTTAGGCCTATTGTTTATATGTGGGCTGATTTAGGGTTGATGTGTAATGTCTATGTGATTGAGCATAGAAATTGATGTATGTTTCAGGATCTTGATTGGGTTGATTCGGTTTGGTGGTCGTGTGTGGTTAAATACTCTCGCGAGGCTTGGTTGTGAGTAGACTTCATTTATGATTATATCTTTTATGTCATCATATCACTTATATATATTGTATCTTGAAAGCATGAATGTGTTCTAATGTTTTGAATGATGCATTGATTTGAGAAAACCTTATGACTTTGGTTGGACCCATCTATCTGGCTAATAGGGGGACTTAACCTTGTCATAAGAGGGTTTTAGGAAAGGAAATGATTGGGATCAACGGCACGGTGAAATAGACGTGTACTAGTAACCCAAATAAACATGATTGGGATCAACGGCACGGTGAAATAGACGTGTACTAGTAACCCAAGGCATGTGGAATGTGGATCCAAATTGATAAACTTTTACTTGCATCGAACTTATTATAAATGCTTGATATCTATATGTTATGAGCTTTTAATCATGCTACACATTGACATGCATACATGGTTTTTATTGATGAGTATTGATAGCATATTTGAATTCTATTCACTGGGCATCGTTGGCTCACCCTCATTTTCCTCTTTCAGGTCCTCCTGTCCCGAATAAGGGCAAAGGAGTAGTCATATCTTGAGGGCCTTGCCTGCGAGAGAATCCAAGGCCTCGATGTGAGTTGAGAGGCATTTTGATTGAATTGTGTTTAAATTATGAAGTACTATATTTTGGATTATGTAATTATAACACTTACCACATTGTAGTATGGGTGAGTTGGGACTTGTTAGATAGACTATGTGGGCATATGACGGTTTTATTTGTACCCACAATTTTGAACTTTATGAGTATGTCAATTTTAATGGACTGTAGGGATTATGATTATTATTTATGGTTCATTTTTTTTGGATTATCTATTGTATGATTAATACGGTGGGTAGTTTTGTTTAATACCTTTTGATATCATATTGTTGTTTGGGATAAGGCTTGTAGGGTCTCAACCACCTCACGGGAGTTGAGGAGTGGTCGGAGATGCCTACGCCGGGCGTCCCGCCCCGGCATTCCGCATGCCATTCCCTGCGGGGTTGGTGGTCCGGGGAGCGGGGTCGCCACATTAATAGTACAAATATATTTATCAAAATACAAGGTTTCTAAATTCTCCAAGAAAATATACAACTAATAATATATAAGAGTCTGCAACTCCTCACGAGCCTTGCTCTTTCCTTTAGAATCTGTACCTGAAATATTGAAGAAGAAGGTAGAATGAGCAACCACAAATTCAGTTAATATTTCTTTCTATGGCATCATATATGCATTTATAAAAAACTATTCATATCAAACAATTAAAACAAACATATGCAGCGATCAAATAATATAATACATGCTCAACATAATGATTCAATGTAATTTCTTTTCAAAAAATGCAATATCATTTGAAAATCATATTCATCTCCCTCCTTTTAAGTAATTGAGTGAGTATGTTTTTCATGTGCACCAAAGAGGAGTGCACCAACCTCAAATTACTCATTTATCAATTACGTCATTTCTATGTCTTTGATCTCATGCGAGGAATACACCGACCAGGATTACTAAAATCGTCAATCCTATGAGTTTGTTCCCTGAGATTTAGACCCATATAAATGCTTCTCATGTCAATGACTTACGTAGGTACGTCCATTGACATGCTCCTACGCATCAAAACCATTTCATGATTTTAAATCAAATAAATATATCATAACATGCAAATCATTTTAAATCAATTTCATATAATATAATGTCATATAAGAAGACCAAAGTAAAGAAATACTTACAATACATGACTTTTCAAACCTAAGTCCTCTTACTATCACTACGATCTAGATCCACCTTAATCAATCCAAATCTTACTGTTCCAACCTGTCACATTCATTCCATATAATATATCAAATTTATATATTCCTATTCATTTCACAAATAAATATTAACTTTATAATTCACATATTTGATGTTTTAGTCTAATTTGAGTCTCATACATACCCAATGATTCTCCAATACTATTTTTACAATTAGTTTAAATATTCCTATAACAAAGAACAGTGAAAACAATTATTTCATATCATCATAATCAATTTTTAATTCATAATACTCATTTAATCACTTAACTTTTACTTTTCAATGCTCATAATTAATTTCTAAAATTCCATTTCGGTCTAAAAATTTCATGAGGACATCCCAAATATTTTATATTATCCCCAATAATATTTCTAAAGTGAAAGAATAGTAAAAATAGGTTTTTCAACCATGTTTCTACTATTTTTCCAATTCGTCGTAGTTGCTAGATTCATTCAGTCACATACTAAAATATCAATCGATATCCAAAAATCACAATTTTGGTATCAAAACGTCTGAAATTCAGTTCTTTACGATTCTAGGGTCTCAAACTGAAATTTCATTAGAGTTTAACATGATTTTAAAGGTCTCCAGTGTCAAATTTAGCTTCTAACGACGAAACCGGCTCCAATAATACACGTAGACACAAACAAATCACATATTTATAGTCTACATAACTATAAGAGTCAAAATATATCATTTTTACATATTTATACTTAAAGTGGATCAAAACTTCATTTTTAAAAATACCACAAAACACATTCTATAGCAGATTTTATACCGATAAAATTGTTACACGTACCTTAAATATTAATTTGCAACGAAATAAAGTAAAAATGGTTTACCGAAGTGTCGATTTTGCCACGAAATCATTTTTCCCTCTTCTTTCTCCTCTCCCCTTCGTTATTCTTCATCTTTCTTTTTTATTTTATTTTATTTTTCTTTTCTTTTTTTGGTCTTCTTAAAGTCGTTGGATAGAGAAAGGATGAGATAAAAATGAAACAAAAATTGATTTCATGCTCCCAATGTTAATTAGTAAACCAACACCCCATGCTTAAATTTAATTTATATATATATACCCAACTTAACACATATTATTTGAATTTTAATAATCTAATTGTATCTAATAAACATATAAACACATACACATGCATACTTAACACACACATATATGACTTTTACGTACTTTTATACGTATTATACCCTTCGGTATATATATAGGTCAACGTAGAACTTTGACAAAAAATATGGGGCGTTAAACTTTAATTTCCAGAAAAATTAAGAAGCAAACCACTATTTCTCGCTCGTTTGCTGAGGCTGAATACAGAAGTATGGCTACCACCGTCTGTGAACTAGAATGGTTATCTTTTATTTTTTTTTATTTTGGTTTCTCTTCTTCTTCACCCATTCCTCTTTGGTGTGATAATCAGGCAGGCCTTCATATCACAACCAACCCAGTATTTCATGAGCGAACCAAACATTTAGAGATTAATTGCCACCTTGTCGGAGACAAATTTAAGCAAGGGTTTGTTCTTCCGCAACATATTTCTTCAAAATTATAGGTTGCGGATATGTTTACTAAGTCTTTGCTTGTCCCTATTTTCTCTTTCTTATTGTCCAAGTTGGGCTTGCATATTTCTACCAAGCTCCAACTTGAGGGGAGAGGTATATATGTATTAGTTAGTTTTAGTTAGGTAATTTGTCATTAGTGACTTAGTTAATTAGTAGTTTGTAATTAAGACAGTAAATTGTTAAGCTGTTTAAAACAAAAGAGATATGCGGCGGTTATTCCCAGTAGCCTATATATATATATATATATATCAAAAGGTGGTGTTATGTTAGATTGATGAATAAGAAAATTACAACTCTCTTGTTTACAGTGCCTCCTTATTTTCTTTTGTCTTAGATATTTTGATCACATGATCTTGTCCATGATCGTGTTCAACCTGCCAATTGATAATTCGTGATAAAAGATGTGCTTGCGCTTTCTAAGCCTCTTTCATTATTCTTTGCAACAAGCAGTGCAAAGTACCCTAAGGTGCTTGTACACTGGTAAGGCGAGGCCTGACGGAGAAGGAATTTATATATACATTTTTTATTTTAAATATTAAAATATTTTTTCACTTTATAACATTTGATCAATGTTTAGCTAGTTAGTTTTTGTAGCGTCTTTCTTAAAATAATAATAAATGATGGCCTGGGTGTATTGCCGGTCTTAGTGGAAAAAAAGAATATCTTTTATGTATTATTTTCTATTCAACAACCACTTAAATTGACAACCAGTGATCGAAGGTGACAAATAGTCAAATCAGAGTGTGAATACAGAAGTTATGGCCAATCAAAGGCCCATTCAAAGTTCGTAACTTACTCGACCAGTCAATCAATTAGTTAATCGATTTACCAATTGATCACCGTTTTGAGCAATAAAAAGTAAAGATCAATCTAGTAAGAAATAAAAAAGTAAGTTATTTGTTAACTTGAGACAGTTATAACTTATTTATTTAAATTTTAATTACAGTACGTCTAGATGTGTTAGAAAGTGTAAGAAAAAGATTTACAAAATTTATGGTCCATCACTAACGGATGGTTAATAACATGTATGTATTTTTTATTTTATTATTATTATTATTTTGAGACAAGACATGATAGTGTTATTCACAGAATTTATTCTCTAATTTAAATGTTATCCAAGAACCAGATTTTTAAAATTACTGTATTTTTATGCCACTTTCCCACCTTAAAACCGATTAGGTCGGTCAATCGGGCAACGGGGTCGATGCGTGTGGTAGGCGTAAGGGCGAATTTCCCATTAGACCTTGGAAGGAATATTGGTCTGAGGAAGGAGGAGCGAGCCGAGCCGAGCAGCAACAAAAATGATAGGAATGACGATGTGGAGCAGCACTAGTGTCTTTACCCCGGTTCAATTTCAACCATCTTCCTCATCCTCCTTCGCTAATTGGAGGGCCTCCATCGCCACTGTGTCTCCCTGCAGCAACAGGTCCACCTTCTCTTCACCCCACAAATCCTCCGTCACCGCAAACCTCACTACTCTCGCAGCTGGGTGCCCTTGGCCCAAAAGAATCGGCGCTTCTCTTCGTTGTTTCGTTGGTACTATTTCCACAAACCCCCTAATTAATTATCATTCTTTTCCCCTTGAAAGACTTGTTAAGATTATCACGATTGTAATTATTGTGATTGTGCTCATGGTTAGCTTCCTTGCCCGACCTTGTCTCTGTCTTTACCTCATCTATTGCTCACTTGATTGGAGAAATTGGCAGTCTTCTGATGAGAGCCTCCTCCAACCAAAGAGGAGGAAATTACCCTAACCCTTTCTTCAGAAAAAACTGCGTGACCAATATAATGGACTGTCTTCGTTTATAAGATTAATGAACGGTTCTCACATCAACGTGTAAAATCTAATCTAACATGAACTCACAACAGGTAAAGAACTAGAACGAGAACGAGAACTATCAAACCAAGAAAACAAGAACAAGAATGCTTGCTGAAGCTTCAAGAGAAAGAAGAAAGAACTCAATCTGGAAGTTTTTCCAGCATCCTCTATTGAACACTAAACAGAGCTTATATACGCTTTACAGAATTCATCTCAGCCATACTATAACCAATGACTCTTGATCACCATTGGATCACTATCTAACTCTTTAACTAATCAGTGAACTGCCTAACTTCATAACAGAAGACTGCTGACTTTAAACTTAACTATAACTGATCTATAGCACACTGTAAACAAGACTCCAATATCATGTTTCTAAGCCGACTCCAACAGCCCCCCTCAAATTGAACATAGGAGAGGGAACTATGTTTAGTTTGGAAACAAGATAATGATAGCAAGCTGTAGGAAGGGCCTTTGAAAAACGTTTGCAATTTGGTCATTAGTAGAGATATGTCGAACATCTAACTTGCCAGCAACAACTCTATCTCAAACAAAATGAATGTCCACCTTTATATCCTTAGTACGAGAGTGAAAAACAGGATTTTGTGCCAATGCCTTTGCACCCATGTTGTCACACCACATGATAGGACAACGAGGAAGAGAAACACCATGTTCACCAAAAAGAGATTGGAGCCAAATAAGTTTTGTTGAAGCTTGAGCTAAGGATTTGTACTCTGCTTTAGTGCTACTACGAGCTACAACTGTCTGCTTCTTTGAACTCCATGTAATGAGATTACCTCCTAGATAAACACAAAAACCACTTGTTGATTTATGATCATCAAGAGAGCTAGCCCAGTCTGCATCACTAAAGGCTTCCAATTGCAACAAAGGCGATGCTTTAAAAAACAAACCATGACTCAAGGTTCCTTTAAGGTAACGCAGGACACATTTGCAGGCAGTCCAATGGACAGAGGTAGGGGCTGACAAGCCTGACATAAATTGACTAAGTTTATTTACAATGAAGCTTATGTCAGGTCTTGTGTTTGTCAATAATTTGTGGCCTTTTGTTTTTGGGTCGTGCAACGTGAGTGTGTATTTAGTTATTTCGATCTCATATCTGTTTTCAAACGATTGATAGCTCTTTCTTCTATCTATGCTCAAATACATGTGAAGCATTAACTCCTGAGTTGAAGACTACTCTGGATAAAGTTGTTACTTCGCACAAAGTGGTTCTTTTTATGAAAGGAACCGAGGAGTTCCCGCAATGTGGATTTTCAAATACTGTTGTGCAGATATTGAAGTCTATGAATGTGCCTTTTGAAACATTGAATATACTAGAGAATGAAATACTGCGTCAAGCTCTTAAGGAATACTCCAATTGGCCAACCTTTCCTCAGCTTTACATTGATGGAGAATTCTTTGGTGGCTGTGATATCACAGTTGGTAAGCTCATAATCCCTTTTGTTTTTCCATTTCTTTGCACTAGCTTAGACATCCATGCATTTCTGTTTTGAGTGGCTTATGGAGGTGTTGCTATTTATGCGTTAACTTGACCACTTTAACATGGTTTCTGCTTTCTGGAGCTTTTTCCACTATATGACATTGAAAATAGCATCAACATGGTAAGCTACACCATAAGAGCTTCATATGGTTATTTGTGCTTCAAGTTTCTTTGAAATGATCTGAAATTCTCTCATTTTAAGTTGTCAACTTTTATCTCCCAACAGTGTACTCCTTCTTTATTAAATATCATCTGTACTCATTCTTTATTAAATATCATCACAACATTGATGTGATTAACTCATTTCAAGAGATATTAGACCTACCATTGGAGATTTGCAAATGAAACTGCAGTTGTTCCATACATACTGTATATTAATTTAGTCTTTGTAATTCTTTGGTGTGCCTCAACATTATAGGACTGTTGTAGTCAATTTGACAATCTGTACATTTCTAATGGAGATGGTATAAATATTGAAAAATCATTCATGTATACGGAGGGAAATTATGAAAAGAGTAAGGAAACTACAATTGCATTTGGTTTATGATTCGGATATTGTTTTCTGTATCCAAAATCTTGGAAATATGAAAAACGTGTTTAGTTTGTTGAAACCCGAAAGCAATTTTTCAAAATTTACAAAGAAAACAAATTGTTTTCAGGAAATGAAAAAAGGTTGTTTTCTAAGTTTTTACTTTTTGAGTTGTATTTTACTTTTTGGATCACGAACCAAACACAACTTAAGGTTTTTAAATTTGCCAATTTTCAGTGACCTTTGATATTCTGATTAAAAGTTTGGATTGTCCAATATTAGAAAATGCGAAAGTTGCCTTTAAATGGGAATTAAGCTTAGAAACATTTTATAATTAATTTTGAGCAGGTCTAACTCAGCTGACTCAATTAACTTTGTTAGAGCAGTCTGCCCTTGTTTAATTGTTTTCTTGATCTCCAAATGATACTTAGCATTTCAAATAGTAACCAAGTATTGGATGAATGATGGAATTTTCCTTGTGTTTATGGTTTTTTTTTTGTTGGCTTGCATCAAATTCAATGCAGTACTTTCGTTGATTTACTACGACTGTCTGATGTTTAAAATATTAGTAACTTTGCAACAGAGGCATATAAGAGCGGGCAGTTGCAGGAATTGCTGGAGAAGACAATGTGTTCTTGATGAAAGTGCGTGTTACCAAGATGGTTAATTTTTCAAACTGGTGAGTGATTTTGTCAGACTTCCTGTTATGGTTTGTTGGAGAACCCTGTTTTATGTCTCTGCTTTTCGCTTATTTAGGTCGTGGCAGTTTCTAATGACTTCTCTGAGAGCGCTAGTTTGGATTATATATTTATATCTTTATGTGACAAAATGAACAAATCATATTGGCAAATTGCAGTTCTTGCCGCTTACAGGATCAGTAAATCCAACTCCATTTGAGTGTTTATAAGAGTAATAAAGAATCGTGTATACCAATCAAAATTAATCTAATTCATTATTGGTTTCCATTGTAGGTCAACCTTTTTATTATTGTGAATAACCCTTTCTTTTTTCGAAGTTGGAAGTTGATTTAATTGTTGGATTTGTTGTGATGTTGAACAACTTCTACTTAATGTTAGAGTAATATTATATTTGGTGAAATATTGGTTAGGTTTTAGTATATTAGAGTACTTATTTATATTAGGTGCAGTTTAGTAATTTTGTGTTTTTTAGTAACTATATAAGCTTTGCTTAATTTCTTTACTCACACTCTTTTAGAGAATTATCAATGAAACCCTAGTCGTCTTTCTGTCTTCCTTTTTGTCACATGGTATCAGAGCGAGTTCGATCGTTATGGGTATTGTTACGTGATTAGAGTTGCAACATTGGTGTGGGTAAGAGTGCTGGAATGTGTGACATTCTTTTTATTAGTGTTCAACTGCTACAAAGAAGAAATTACCAAAGAACGTGCTGCTAGAAGATATTGAAGAAGGGAATCGGTGGGTATATTTTATTAAAGAAATGAATATTGGAAACCCCATTGTTATTTGACGGTGGTGGCCTTGCAGTAGATTAATTGAGATTGCTATTATGTTTTAGTGGTTATTATTTGCATGAGAAAAATCAGTTTTTTAGAGTTTTTTGTTTTTGAGAATTGGGAACATTAGCATCGTGATAGATGACTTGCTTTACTTAATTACTATTTTTGGAACTATTGGTGTGCAAGAGATTTAGTTCCAATCGTTTGATTTTGGATTTTGGAACAAATTGATTTGTGATTATTATAACCACTTGGATTTTGGATTTGGGATTTGAGAGAAGTTTGGCAATTTCTTTTGGTAAAGACTACTATGACGGGTGAAAAAGATGATTTTCTTCACTCTATTAGTGTGCGATTGGATGAAAAAAATCATTCTTATTGGAATTATGTGATGAAGAATTTTTTGAAGGGAAAGAAATTGTGGGGTTATGTTATTGGTGCATTAACCATGCCCACTGATGAAAAACATGAAAGATATGCGAATCTTTTAGATACATGAGATGCAAATTATTCTGAGGTTATTACTTGGATTAACAATTCTGTTGAGCACTCTATTGACAAGCAGTTGGCAAAGTATGAAAAAACTAAAGAAGTTTGCAATCATTTGGCGAGGTTGTAGATGGGTAGTTTTTTGGACGACAAAAAAAAAAATGAATTTGTTTTTTTTTTTTTTGGCACTGTATTTGGATTTTGCAGCAATCTGAGATATGATGACACTTGAATTTGCAGCAATCCGAAATATGATTGCATTAGAATTTGCAGCAATCTGAAAGATTATTGCACTTGAATTTGCAGCAATCTGAAAGATGATTGCATTTGAATTTGTAGTAATCCGAAATATGATTGCATTGGAATTTGCAGCAATCTGAAAGATTATTGCACTTGAATTTGCAGCAATCTGAAAGATTATTGCATTTGAATTTGCAGTAATCCGAAATATGATTGCATTGGAATTTGCAGCAATCTGAAAGATGATTGTATTTGGATTTGCAGCAATTTGAAATATGATCGCATTGGAATTTGTAGCGATTTAAAAGATGATTGCATATGGTTGGTAATCTTTGCATTTGATCATTTTCTTGGAGTATGTGGTCTTGGCACTTGTTTTTGCATTGACATTTTACTTTTCTCCTTCTGTTGGATGACAACGCTACGTTCATGATATTGCAAGCTCATGCATGTCTCAACGCCCATGAGTTTGAGGGGGGATGTTAGAGTAATATTATATTTGGTGAAATATGAGTTAGGTTTTAGTATATTAGAGTACTTATTTATATTAGGCGCAGTTTAGTAATTTTGTGTTTTTTAGTAGCTATATAAGTTTTGCGTAATTTCTTTTGTACACGCACTCTTGTAGAGAATTATCAATGAAACCCTAGCCGTCTTTCTGTCTTTTCTTTTGTCACACTTAATAATGGCCTTTTGTAATCTCGATAATGCAATTATCAACCAAATACCACTCATGAATACTTGTGTCACATACATATCTTCAAAGGGCCTGAGGTCAATGTAATCTAGGGGTGAAATCGGGTCGGGTCAGTCGGGTTGGGCCCCTCATTCAATAGTCTAATTTTTTTAAAGCTTAACAACTACTATTTAAGCTTATATTAGTAATAAAATATGTTGGATTATCATGTATCTAACTTATTAAACTACTATTTAAGCTTTAAAAGATGAGATTTCTCTTTTTTGGGAGAACTCATATATGTACAAGCTAAACTACTCTTAAATTTATGGGAATGAGGATGAATAGGGAGTTGATGAGCATTTATAAAGAAAGAGAGTCTCATTCTTCCTAACAAGCAATATGAGACTAAAATGAGAACTTTTTTCTTTTAGTCTCAAACACCCATCTTATCATATTCTTCTTATCATTTAACTTAACAACTCAACAAAAATAGTTGAGGGTTATGAGTTTTTTTAATTAAAGGCCTTGTATATAATAATTTTTTAGTATTTTTATTATATATATATATATATATATATTTTTTTAAGAGGTCGGGTCGGTCGGGTTGCTTACACCCCTAGTGTAATCACGGTGCCCCTTAACAATCTAACTATTATGGTGTCAGACCCTTTCTGGCCACTACTTCCTTTGGGGCACAGTCATATAGGGGTGTCAATGGATTGGTTCGAATCGTGAAATCAAACTGAATCGGTGTGTTTAGTTCGGTTTGGTTTGATTTTTAATAAGTTTGATTTATGTTAAGTTTAGAATAAGTATAACCGAATAGATTTGGATTGGGTTGTGGTTTGCAGCTTTGTAAACTAATCTAAATCGAACTGAACCGATTCTAAAAGTAAAACTATTAATATTTGTTTTTAATGTCTATAATTCTTTTATGATATAAACATTTTCACAAAAAATTATATAATCATCTTATATAGTAAATTGTTTTTAAAATTTTTAAATATGCATTAGAAAAGTTAGAATTACTTCATATATATATACACCTATATAATTGATTATTTTAATTTATTTAATGTATGTACAATTAAAATTTTAAACTGATTAACTCAAACCGAACAAAACATTATGTTTTGTTCGGTTTGGTTTGAGTTAGTAATTCTAAATAAATCGATCAAGCTAAACCAAATTGAATCTGATCGTGTTAAGTTGGGGTTAGGTTTGAGCATAATCGGCCCAAACTGAATTGTCCACACCCCCACCATCAAGTAAGATTATAGTTAATCTTGTGATTTGGGAGGTTGGAACCCACGATGTCCTCTGTCTTACCATTAACACACAGATGATAGAATTTAAAACTTTATGTATGTCAAAACAAAGGGAAATGCTACTGAATACAAAAAAGTTGAAACTATAGGATGTTGAACTTTAAGTACGCTGTGATCTTTTGGACACAATCTTACCAATTTTTGTATTTTAATGCTTAGTAATATGCTGGAGAAAATATTTAAAGTGAATAATGATATGCATGGGACTCCGATTCAACTATGCCTTAAAAAAAAAAAAAGTTATATGAAGTTGGCTAAACATAATTAAAAATGTGAAAGTAAAATTTAATTCGATTATTTAATGTTTCTCCTCGATAGATTCGGTGTTAGTAAGTTTGTTAGAGTAAATTTGTAATAGATAAAGGGTGTAATTAATTAAAGCTTCTAGCTTTATATGGTTGGTATTCTATTGAAAGATACTTATTATTTATTTCTATGATAAAAAAATTTATAGGTAGATAAAACAATGATTTGATGGGTAAGTTAAAAGTTAAATTTAATCGCTATTTTTTTAAAAATAATTACAAAAAACTTTGGGCAGAGAATAAAATTTCTAAATTCATGAACTTATATTTTAATGTTATATAATTTACAAATTAGATTTAAATGTATTAAGCAGAAGATTGTAATAATTAGTTAAATTGTAATAAGTGCACTATTTATCGATACATAAAATAATTATTTTGTGGGCGTAAAAATTAAATTTTAAGAACTATTTCTCTTAAATATTATTACTTGAATTTTATTACAAGAAAAGTACATTGGTAGATAAAATGTAATTTGGTCGATCTCGACTTCGGATTAATGTGGTAAATTAATAATTTGTTAAATTTCTAGGGTAATACATTTAAAAAAAAAACACACATAGGCCCCACTAGATATATAAATTAATGAACTCCTTATACGTCAAAATTATATATATATATACATGACTCGATTGAGAGTCCTTTGTACAATATGATTCTAATGTTATTTCTTTTTTCTTAAAATTGATGTCTCATTGGACCTTATCTCTTTAACTTTTCGTACATAGATTGAACAAGTTTGGTCTTTGTCTAAGTTCTCCAAGGTATTGGCTGGAGGAAACTCGACCCATTATTCAGGAAAGGCTTGTCCTCCATCTCCTAAATGAAATTTGTTTGGACAAATCAGATAAAAAAATAAAATCCTTAGCATTTAGGGGTGGAAAATAGGTCTAGACCCTGCTTGTCTGCTTTTGAAGAATAAAAAATCTTTTAATAATCGTGTTGAGTTCGGACAAAAAATATGTGTCCATTTTAAAAAAATTGAGTCGAGTCTGCATATAGCTTAAAAAATCGGGTATTCGGTTCTTACTTAATACAATAGGTAAAATTTATATATATTTTAATTTTCTAATGCCCTAGTTAGGTTGAATTTTTCATATTTATGTTTTTTGTTGTTATCTTCTTCATTCTTCGTCACTATTGGCATGAGATTTCTTTTTTTCTTTGAAATAATATATTTTACTACTATATGTTTTTAAAAAAGCATACTGATATGAACAAAAACTAGGCTACTTGGTTTTTAAAACATACAAATGAAGACGTACATGTGATTTTCATTTCTCAAACTAGGTCAGGTACATGCATACTATATTCGTTAGTATGCGACATTGTTAGTATCCGTATCCATTCGTACCCGATTTTTTGCCACTAGTGCATTAAGAAGCTTTAGTGTAGTGTTTTTGTATTGTAAGAGAAAATTATACAGCGCGATTGTTGTTTTGAGTGCATACTTGTGCGAGACAAGCTCTAGGACAAAACTCTCTCCTTCAACTTCATTTTCTTTGTGATTTTCTCGTGATGTTCTCGATAATTAATTAAGTATATCATGCCAGCAAACTTGCATAAAGGAATCACAATACACAATGCATAACGTTCACGTAGGAATTTTGAACTCGCCAAATTCTGTTATTTTTTTTATAATAGATTTACATTAATAAACCGAGCATAAAGGAATTACAATACTCTTAATATTTTTGATAATACATTTACAATATACAAATTCCTTTGCTTGACCTAATGTTCATGAAGTATATTAATTAAGTACAAATTGAATGTAGTTTTAGTTTGTTGCAAAAATGGACGATCAACGACTTCTATTTAATAAGATTGATTACATTCATGAACTTATTTTGGTTAAACATATATATAGAAGAATGATATTTCGTAATTTGGTAATTAGGTAATATTTGTATAATCACAATATACAATACTGTATTAAGTTCAATGTTTTGAAAAAAAATATAAAGAATGCCTTGATAAATTGATAGTTATTAATTAATGTATAAATTAATATATTATTAATTTATTGATTAAATAATATTTTGATTAATTAATAAATTTTTATGGCCCCAAGGATTAATTTATAGAGGTTTAACTGTATTACTTATTGTTTTAGAGATTTAGTATATTTGTTGTTTTACTATATATGATTAAGGCCTTGTTTGACATTACTTCTCTAGAGTTTCTCAATTATTTTTGAAGTAAAATCTGCGCAAAAGACACGTTTTAAAAAAAAAGCTAATCGTTTAAAATTATAAATTTTTTGCAATTTAGAGAAGCTGTCTGCTACCAACTTCTCGACTTTAGCTTCTGCAACTTAAAAAAAAGAAGTAAACACTATATCCTCAAAATTTTCAATTAATGAGAAAAACACTTGTTTAAAGTTTAAACAAATAATTTTATAATTTTTAAAATCACTTTTTCTCCAATTCATCAAATGTTGTGGAAACAACTTTTTAAAAATCATTTTGGTAGTAATCATTTTTTCATAAGCTAAAAGTTTTACGCCTAAATATATCTGTATCATAATTTACTATAATAGATTTATTAATACCTTATTTAATGTGGAGAAACATTAAATGAGAAATTATTAAATGAAGAAATGTGTATATTTTTTCAGGTCGTATAAAAAAGTAATAAAGGGGTAAACCATTAGATTTTGTCGGGAATCAGAGAAGAATAATATCAACAAAACCAAATCTAATTCTTTAATTTTGTCCGGGCTTTTATTTTATGTTGTTCTTAAGATTAAGTCTTGGGTTTGTTGGAATTGAGGAATGTTTTCCTCTTTTTTTGTAATGAAATTTCTTGACTGTTTTTCAAATAGAAAAAAAAAAAAAAAAAAAGGTCTTGGGTTTGTTTTTGAAGTAATAGTAGATTTTAAAAAATAAAATAATTGATATCATTACAAAATTCTGGGTTTTTGTAGCGTTGCTATGCCACATACATCTAGTGGGAAGCCTTCTGTCACGGTCGAGTTAATAAGGTCAGTCAATCTACAAGTCAATTTTACTTATAAAAATCATATATTTAGTTACTAAAAATATCAAATCATATCTAAAAATTATGATTTTAACATCGAAATATCCGGAATTGATAGATCTATCTTTCTACAGTGTCAAACTGAAGTTTCATCAAGTTTTAATAGGTTTCAAAAGGTCTTCAATATCAAATCTAACTTTCAATAGCTATAAAAATTCCAAATGACAAATAAATGAAATCTAACCACATATTATGGGCTTTTACAGTCTATGAAGTATTTTTTAATCTTTCGAACAAATTTTTATTCAAGTTGGGTCAAAACCCTAATTTAAAAAATGCTACAAAATGACTTTACAACAAAAATTACTCAGAGAAAATTATTACATCTAGTTTAGATATTAATTTTACAAACGTTGGAGAGATAAGTGAGAGATATTTTTTATTTATTTATTTTATTTTTTAAATCTCTTGCTCCTCATGCAACTTAATAAAGCAACTCCCCCTATTTTAATTGTTAATTCATTAAATCATTAAATCATCCATTCGTTTCACAATCTATAAGTAATAATCAACTTCCTCGTCTTATTATTTAATTCATTAAATTATACTACAATCTACATATTTAATTAACCATTCACATTCACCTTATTAAATTTATATTATTTATTTTATAATTTTATTTATTTGCTCATCCCTCTTAAATATAGCATGTATTTTCATATATTCATATATTTTATTTATACGTATAAAATATGCATATTATACATCTTGACATTCGCGTAAGTCAACGTATGTATTTAATTAAAACTATGAAGTGTTACACGTACACGCGTATACATACGTCTTATAATACATATAAGTCAACATATATGTTTGACTTAAATGTACGGGGTGTTACAGCGACGTTCAGATAACTCACAGCCACAAGCAAAATCTTTCGATTGTTCACAACAGTTTGAACCGACGATAATTACTGTGTTTGTAGCCAACAAAACCCAAGTCTCTGATACTAATTGTTAGTGAATAAGCCCAAGAAATCATAAACACACACAAAAAGAAGACACAGAGACAAAAGATTTAACGTGATTCAGAAAGAAATTCATACATCCATGAAGTACACCAACACTCAATCCACTGTGAAGGGAGGTTTATAATGGGAAGCCACTCTGTGATCACTCTCTCACAATTCTCTTCACCTCTCAATCTATCTCATCTCACATAAATCTTAATTATAATTGAGTTTATACACAAACTTCATATGAGGGTACAATTATATTTTCATGCATAAAATAATAAAATAATTACTTTGCCTTTATACTATAACTCTCACACAAACAGAAATCTCACAATTATATATGTCTACTTTTGTGTGTTGTGTTTTCTAATATTTGTAACAAATTTATTAATTAAAATTTATATTTAATTTTCATTGATATTAGTATTTTTAAAGAAATAAATTTCTTTTGAAGTGGGTGGAAGATGCCTGATAAAAAAGAAAAAGAAAAGAAAAAGAGAAGCTTGTACAGAGTGTTTCAGATGGAAGGGTGATAGTTCTGAGTACGGGACACTTGCGCAGGTTGTTTACAATTATAAAACAGAATAAAATAAACGATGCTATTCCTGTTTGAGGAAAAAGGAACAAAAAAAGAAAAAAAAGAAGGTAATACACATATTTAGATAAGTTTGAGATGAAGAACAGCCATAAAATTCAAACAAAAAGTGTAATGCTACCTGGTTGCGTATAAGAGGAAAAAAGAAGTAAAAAATGTGGATGGAGCATTAAAGATATAAAAATGGAATTGTTAGCACACCTGGATTGGGTTATAGTAAGCATCATGCATGAAGAAAGGGAACAGATCCTGGGAGCGGGCAGAAAGTAACAGTTAGTAATGACTTTTTATGTTTTTTGAAGGATAGTAATGACTGTTGGAATGAGTATCGGTGATTATTGAATGTGCATGAGACCAAAATGAAATTAGGAAAAGTAATAAAATGATGGAAATTAAGGGAAGTTAGGAAATTGATATGAAATGAAAGGAAATGATATGTGTGAAGGCGATCGTAGAGCGGCATGACTCCCGTATTTAGTGAGGGATTTATTCTGTGTGTTCCGACGATTGTTTGTGCGTAAAATTTTAATTATATTATTTATTTATATCATCCTATTATATATTTGAATGCTTGTTCATGAATGGTAATTGAAAAATGGCATGGTGTAATTCAAATGAGGAAAAAGCCTTTTAATTCATGTTAGTTGATTTGTGGATCTTTGGACATCCTTGAGAAGGTTAAGAGTACTCCCTACAAGAAATAATCAAACAACTTAGCTTACTAAATATGACTTAAAGGAGAGTTTTATATATCTTCATATGGTTGCGTTAGAGTCATATTATTTATTGTTTTAGTGGGGTTACATGATCTAAACAACACCATGGAGAATTTCCGTTGGGTATTAGGTAAACTTCATATTCACAACTACTGATGGAAGTTATTCTGGTCATGATTTTAAATGTGACACAAGGTTGAGGTTGAGGCTAAGAAGTGTTTCCCCTCTAACAATATGCTTAATATAAATCTTGGGACACTGGTCACATCATTGAAATAAAGGTGGATATGGCGTGGTTTTTAAATTGTATTAAATACATGATTGTTTATATATGATATAGATGATATATGTTGACTTACATGGTTTTATTCCATAACATTGAGCATGCATGCATACATGGAGTGTTAGATGTATAAATGACGATATGATTAGATTCTATTAACTAGGCATCGTTGGCTCATCCTTCCACACGTTTTTTAGGTTCCTCAAGAATGGATAATGTCGCAACCACTCCGTATGAATGGCGTCACGACTGGCATATGATACAATATACGTCATGTAACGGTGTATATAATACCCTGTCAACCTTATCCAAAATCACATACAATCTTTTTTTTCAAAATATCAACAGAGTCTCCTTTGTTTATTGGCCATATCACAACCTGATTGTTCTCAAAGTCAAACAAATACTATAATAGTGTTATTTACATAAGTACTACTCAAAATAGTATTAAACATTCTCAAACCATTTACATACATTGCAAAGAAGAATGATTTTCTATCTTTCACGTGCCTTTCCTTGCCTTTAGGATCCGAACCTGAAATGTTTGAGAATAGGATGAGCAACCATAGCTCAGTGAATATTCCTACTATGGCATCATATATGCATGTTAAGAAACACATAAATCAACACATTCAAATCACATTCAAACACGTATGAAACATTTCACAATATATACATGTTCATAATATAATTTCAAAACATGCAGCATTACAATAAAATCATACTATCTCCTTCCTGCTAGTAATAGAGCGGGTATTCACTCATTATTATGCATTTATAAGGAGTCTACGCAACAAACCTCTTATTACCCAATTTTCTGCGATAGATCATTTCGAATTAGAACTTAATCCCAATTCCATTTAAAAACTATCACTCGAACCATACGATTATTCAATTCTCATGTATGATTGTCTTCTGGAAATGAACTCATGTTTTAACTTCCTCTAACAAGTCCAAAACATGCTCCAAGTCAAACATTTCATGAATTTAAAACAATGCAAATACATATACATATTCATGATTTGTAACACAATTTATATCATACAATGTCATATACAAGGAACCAAAGTCAAGAAATACTCACAGACAACGCAATGCCTAATGCGCAACATACTAGCTGCTTACTTACAACTCGTCCAAATTTTCAATTCAATCCATAATTCTTGTTGTAAATCACACATAAACAACAATCAATCATTAACTAATTCATCTCCAAGTCAAACACATTTAAAAATAGTCAGAAAACTCTCCAAACCCTCAGCTGCTTGCAGCTGCAGAGATGGAGTTTTCTTCCGTGAAAATCCATTCTTTTTACACCAAATTGAAGGCAATAACATTTATTCTAACCACAAATCATTTACCTATCAATTGCCCATGAAAATCCACACTTCTAAGCTTCAATCAAGTTTCTCAAATCCACAAATTCAACCGTTGAAAATCTACAAAAACAACATATGTTGCATAACTTTTCGCAAGGAACAAAACTATGCAATTTTTATTGAAAACGGATCAAAACTCACCTTGGATTGGTAAACCCTTGTTCAGTTCTTCCCCCTTGCTTCGTGTTTCTCTTTGTTCTCGGCTCATAATGGCTGAAAAATGACAAGAAACTCTATTTTAAAACTTGCGGACAGCCTTACTGACCACTTAAAAAAATAGTGTCAGTTTGGGATGAGCGCGTTTCTCCCTATAAAGAGCACACTTCTCCCTTTTAGGAACTCTCTTCTTTGAAAATTCAAAAAAATAGTGCTTTTTAGTCTCACCACAGGAGCGCTTTTCTCCCCTGGGGAGCACGCTTCTTGTAACCCAGATTTAAAATTTCGCTAAGTATGGGTTATTTTATGATTCCACTAGCATCCTAGTGTACCAAGGACCCTATCATATTTGTATTTACACTATTCTAAGGCCAATATGCATACGTATATGCGTGTAAATATGTCTTATAATACGTATCAATCAACATTTATATTTGACCAATGTACAGGGCGTTACAGATAAGGGCAAGGGTGTAGCCTATCAGTGAGAATTGAAGCCTTGCCAGCAGATTATATTTTAATGTAGGTTGTTATTTTGTGATGTATATATGTATATCTTGATATTATGGTTTATATACTATTTATGTATCACCCCACACTTATCGTGTAAATTACGAATGATATTTGTTATGGGTTATGGCATGGATGAAAGTCATGAATGGTAATAGACATGGTTGATGGTTGATATGTGATTTGACGTAGCATGGTATTGGAATGAATTATATATATATATATATATATATATATATATATATATATATATATATATATATATATATATATATATATATTCGGTAGATGTGGTTGTCGATGATTCTAATATGGATATATGATGGATGGATGATTAATTGCTCTAAAATTGAAATAGTGGTGGATAGTAGTATTGTATTGAATTGTCCATCAGGTTGTGTATGTTGATAGATGGCTCGAGTATAGATGAGACTCTGTCGGAAGAGTCTGGGTGAGGCTTAAAAAGGGTCTAGTTGTTTCATAGATGATGGGATGATTAGGCTTCTGTGTAGGTCAAAATGCTCCCGATGGAGTATGGGAAGGGGTCTTAATAGTGTTGGTACAGTAAAAGGAATTTTGTAATGGACATTGAGATTAAAGTTTAATTGCATGCAGATTCCCTAAACTGAATTAACATTTAAATTAGTATATCATTGTAAGAATATAAAAAGACAATAAAAAATATATAAAAATAAACTTACCTTTTTTTTTAAATTAAAAAATAAATTTACCTTAAACATTATTTAGAACGTAACACTTTAGTTAGTTTTAGGGTGGTACTAAACTCAATCTAACCCAAACAGTTCAGGTTAGAAAAAATGAAACCCAAGCGGATCCAAACTAACTTCTTCATCCAACCCAACCTAACCCAACCTAAACTGGTTCAGGTTGGGTTGAGTCGGTGAGTGTTGGCCTAAAAGGTTCATCACTTAGCACGCTCCTAAATATATTGTGATGAAGTATATTTTGATGATTACAAACAAAATATTTTTCGGTGCTAACAAACTTCAATCAAGAATTTATCTCAGCACCTCAAGAAAACAAAAAACCAAAGAACGATTCGTTCAAGGAATTTAAGATCACATCATACGTTCAAGATCGTTCCAATCAAGGACCTCAAAGATCATATCATGATTTCAAGATCACACCACACGAATGATTTGATCAAGAGCTTCAAGACTACATCATTCGATCAACGTTCACGAAATTCAACTCAATCACAAAGCTCATATTGAAGATCTCATAATGAAGAGTTGGATTTAAAGATTATGAGAAATATGAGAAATACACAAATTATATCTTTCTCTAATCGATATTGCTCAAACGTTTTTCAAAATCACGCACAAATAACTTGCATACGTTTTTCAAAATTGCATGTTTTGAAACATATACTTTAAGGTATTTCAAATTATTTAATTTTCTACGTTTGATTTGATTTTAAATTGACCAAGTTTTTAATTGTATTTATCAAATCTTTAATCATGAGTCAAAATTGTTTTTAAAAGAGTCTTTCAGGACGCTAATAATTTAGCAACGCTCTCCTAAACTTGATAAGTTAGGACGCTGATAACATTCAAGGTTGAATTGAATTGATTCATTAGGACACTTACTTGTAAGTAGCGCATTCCTTTAGTCAACCTCTGAAGTTGTCAGGACGCTGACTTAACATCAACTTACTGAAAGATTTCTAAGTTCTTCAAAGAGTGTATCTTTGAGGACGTTGATAGTTATAAGTTGGATAAACTATCAAGACGCTACCTGGATAAGAGCGCCCTCATATTTAGGAACCAACTAAATAACTTTCAGGACGTTGATTGTCCTTCAACGTACTTGGTTTTGTTTTTAAATGTTTTGAAATCTTAAGACGCTTACATAGTATTAGCGTCTTTGTATTTTATATTTTAAGTAGGACGCTTACTCGGAAGTAGCGCCCTCATGTGTCCAAATATTTTTAAAACAAAGCAGGACGCTAATTGTGCATTAGCGCCCTCAAAGTTGAGTCATTTCCTTCGCAAAGAAAGTCAGGATGCTTACTAGTCAGGAGCGCCCTCACTTCTTTGTTCAACAAGACGCTTATATATAATGAGCGCCCTCAAGAAACAAAATGACAAAGTTGATATTATGCGTCAGGACGCTGATTAGGAAATCATGACGCTAATTCAACAACTGTCACTGTTCTGACACGTACACTATATCAGTCTACTTTTGTCACGCCTGGGTTGCACATAGTGCCCCCTACCCAGGGTGATGAGTACCCCCGCAGGGCATACTACAGCCAGTATATACCGCATAATATTGTCACATCCCAGTACACAGCACACCGCAGCGTCTAGTACCCCTGGGATCATTTGTCCACACTATTCATGAATGGCTACTCAGATTGCGAAATCAAACCTTATGAGGTTGTGAGTTCGAATCTGGGGGAGGCCCTGTACTATTCATGAGTGAATAGTATGGACAAATGATCCTGGGGGTACTAGACGCTGCGGTGGGCTGTGTACTGGGATGTGACAATATTTTGTGGTATATAACGGCTGGGGTACGCTCGGTATGAGGTACCCATCACATCCCGGGGGTACTAGACACTGCGGTGTGCTGTGTACTGGGGTGTGACAACTTTTCAGAATGAATCTTTGCACAGAATCCTTTTCAAATTGATCTGAGATTTTCTCTGATGCATGAATCAAGTTTCTTGAAACTTTTTTTATTCGTGTAATCTGAAAAGAACCCGAATGTTAGTGAAAATCGCAGATGCTACTTTCATGTAACATTTTAGTCGTTGTGTATAAACGTTCACCTTGAATTTGAAATTCAAGTATCTAACGACTATCTCCTACTAAGTCTATAAATACCAACACTTTGAATCAAACAACTCGTCGATAATTTTTATTGTGCCATAAACTTTTTGAATGTTGTCGTTTTTCATCTTTCAAAATGTTTTCAACTGTTATAATTTTTAAAGTATTTTCACTGATACTTTACTTATTCAAAAGATTTTCATATTGAGCTTAACTTATATTCTATCTTTGAAAATCTATTTGAATTATATATAGAACTGGTTTCTACTCAAATTCTCAACACTGATTTATACTTGATATCAATCCTGCAAATGAAAGAATTTGAGAGATAGTTCGAGAGATACAGTTGTACTTGATTTTATATCTTAAGTACTATATCGACCTATATCAGTAGTTATGTTAACTACTGAATATTGAACCAGAAGTTTTCACGCTTATATATTATATATATTTTGAAAACTATTTGTGTTTATGTTTTTACACTAGTCCTATGATTTTCAACTTCAATGTTTAATGGTATCACAATATTTTCGAAGAAGCATTCATCTGATTTACATGACACATCATTCACGCTTTTCGAAATTGCACTTGAGGAATACCGAACATTGAAAGGTAAAGAACTATAAGTGTATTTTTTCTTAACATTACGTACTTAAATTCATATATCTTTGTAATGTTATATATTGAGTTTAATTGTAAAGTGTTCTACTTAGTTAGAACCAATATTATTATAATTGTGGTATGCTGGTGTGTTCCGTAATGAAACAACTAGGACAAGTGAATGTGGTTCACTTAATGATTTCAAAAATTGAAATCATGTTAAAGTTCATCCTCACCTGCAAGTAGGATAACGACTCTTCTCAATCTCATAAAAGGAACATTGGTTCTTCCTTAACCTGAAAAAAGGAAAACGATTGTTCCTCATTCGGTAAAAGGATCACGGTTGTCACGACGCCCCTGACGTAGGTTGACGTCATGATTGGCACAGTGTACTATACACTGTACATACTCATTTACAATATACAATACACTATCAGCTTCAACGGACATTCACAATAATTCTCAAAATTTTTAGAAATTTTGACAACATCTCCCCATAAAATGGGCATTTCACACTTTTTTCTGATATACCACAAATCAAATCATATATATATATATACTCATTCACAATATCCATTCGTGTCATTCATTCCACAATCAATAATCCTCCCAATATCACAAGCACTTCATAACCCAAAATGTTCAAATACTATTTATTTCTCAAGCCATTTCATCCACCATGATCATATGATTAAATATATCATCATTAAACATTTCATAATCCAAATAACAAAACCCATATTCTCATTCAACCCAACTATGTAATAGTGTATATAAATAATAATGTGATAATTATACTTATAAAAATCATATGACAATCATATGTATTTAGGGAAACATGACATTTAAAATCATTTAAAACAATTATTAAGCACATGCATCATTCAACAAATATATTATACAGGTCAACAACATAGATTTCATGCTTTTTTAAGGAAATAATGCATCATTTTCAACTAAAACCATAATCTTCCTCCTTCTCGTCATGGAGCGGGTACGGACTCCTTATTATGCACCAATAAGGAGCCTACGCTCGGACCTCACATTACTCAATTCACAGTCATTTCAAGGATCTCCAATCCTTATTAGGACAGGCCTACTGACAATGAGGTTACGCATAACACTCATCCGGGTCTAATTCCTAACGAAATAACACCAACTTGCTTTTGCAAGTCTCACATGCTCCAATGCTAAAAAAAATCATTTATGAATGTAAATTAAAACACAATGCCACAATGTATACGTAGCATATTTACATTCAAACATTTCATATATATATATATATATAATGTCATAGAAGAACCAAATCAAGAAAATATACTCACAGTACAAGACTTCCCAACTTAAATACAATCACCGTCGCTTTTGAGTCCAGTTCCAATTTAAATCCAACTAACTCAACCTGTCACAACCCCTCCATAATTCAATTTCATTCATTCATATCTATTTACATATTTAATTTCTCAACTCACTTCAAATCACTAATAATAAAGATCAACCTGAAAAATATTATACACATTCTGTGAATTTAGATTCCAACTCAATTTAGGACTCATAAGCAGTTGAAGAAACTACTATCTCATTTCTTTGGTCAATCTAGATATTTCCAAGAAAGAACACTAGTTCTTAGTTTTATTTTTTTCCTGGAACATATATCAATTTTATTAAAAATATAATATATTCCTAAAATTATTCTGTCCACATCGACACGTGTAAAATCAGTCATACTACCATTCTACTACCTTCAATAGGTATTTTACTAAGGTTTTACACGTTCGCGAAGGTCAAGAAAGTAAATTTTACTTACTAAAATCATATATTTAGTTATTAAAAATATTAAATCATATCAAAAAATCACAATCTTAGTATCGAAACGTCCAGAATTCAGTTCTCTACGATTTTATAATATCAAACCGGAGTTTCACTGAAAATAATCACAATACTGTTCATGATGCTGTTTATTGAAAACATGTATAATTTTACTAAAATTGTCAAACGGTCTCCAAAAATCATGAAATTAGCATCGATGGACTCACAACAGTCCATTCTACCATTCTATAGCCTTAAACTGGAGTTTCATCGGGTTTTAATATGATTCAAAAGTCTCCAATATCAAATCTAACTTTCAATAGCTATAAAAATTCAAAATGAACGAATAAATAAAATCTAACCCCATATTCGGAGCTTCTACAGTCTAAGAAGTATTTTTCAACCTTTCGAACAAATTTCCATTCAAGTTAGGTCAAAACTCCAATTTTAAAAATACCGTAAAACACCTCCTATAGTAAAAATTATACTGGTAAGATCATCACATGTAGCTTAACTATCAATTTCATAACGAAATTTAGCAAAAATAACTTACCAGAGTATCGATTTGAGTCCAAAAACCTACTTTTCCCCCTTTTTCTTCTTCTCCTTCTTCTTCTCCTTCGTTCTCCAGCAACTTCTTTCCTTCTTTTTATTTTTATTTTATTTTTTTTATTCCATACCAATAATGTTTACGGTACTGTTCCGTGAACAATATCCACAAATGAACAGTAATTTAATTAATTAATTAATTACTTTTTTTCTTTTTTAATTCATTCTTCTTCTTCTATACACTCAACATCAGGAATACACGTGTTATATATCGATTTCTATTTAAAATCACATTCCAGACTCACTTTTGGCATTTTCAAGTTCATTTAACACATCTACACGTGGCTTTAAAAGTATTTATACGTGTATTATACTCTTCAATATACGTATAAGTCAATCAAATATATTGATTAAAAGCATGAGGTGTTATAACGGTTCTTCCTTATTCCGTAAAAAGAAAGGTTCGTCCTTAACCTTTAATAAGATGGATTATCTCTGAACTAGTAAAAGAGAATCGGTTCATCCTTAGCCCGCAAAATCATAGGTTTGCCTTTAACCTACAAAAGAGCAGTTGTAACGGCTTGGTTATCACCCGTAAGAGAATCAGCTAGTAGATTTAGAAAATTCTAATTAGAAGATTAGGTAGTGGATGTAGGCTTGACCGAACCACTATAAATCATAGTGTTCTTTATTTTATACATTTTACTTTACGATTAGTATGTGCATTTATTTTCAATGTACTCAAGTACATTACTAAGTCATTGAAAAATTTTAATTTGACCATAGCACCCAATTCACCCCTCCTCTTGGGTGCACCAACAGTGAGATGACTTAATTTTTATTTTTTATTTTTTATGAAGATGTCTTGAACTCTTTTTTTTTTTTTTTTTTAACCTATGTCTTGAACTTTAGATAATAATAACAACTAAGAAGAAGAAAAAGAAATGAAGAAGAAAAAACAAATTGAGAAAGAAAAAGAAATAAAGAAGGGTTGTGAGGTTTTATTTAAAAGGCTAAAAAAGTTACGATTTGAATTTGAGACTTTTCGTTAGTTTGGCAACTTAGTGGCACTAGTGGATAAAAATTTAAACGTTAATGTTAGGATCTCAGACTGGGTTAGGTTGAGTTTCAAAAATATTAACCCATGATTCTATTCAAATCGTTAGGTTGAAATTTTTGAACCCAACTACACCCAAATGTCTAGATCAATCCAAGTCAATCCATCAGGTTATGTTCGTTTCGGTCAAGTTGGCTTATATCCCTACTTAAGTTTTGTAGGTTAAAAAGAAAAAAAAAAAACTTAAAGTGTGTTTGGTAGCTAAGAAAAATTTTCTTGAGAAAATATACTTGAAATTTTTTTCTCATAATTATTTGGTTGGACATAATTTTTTTTTGTCATAGATGGTTAGTAGTTAGTTATTAGGTATATAAATATAATTTCTCTAAATTAGATTAGAGCAATTTTTTTTTTCTCAAGATAATTTTTTTTTTCTCAGCCCCTAGCCGAAAAAATTATGATGAGAAAATAATAAGTCCGAAAAAAAAACTTAGAACTTTTTATTCACTGTTTTTTGCCAACCAAATGTAAAAAAATAAAATTTCTCAATAAAATCACTATTTTCTCGGTATTTTCTTGTCAACCGAACGGACCCTTTAACATAAACAAGTAAATAGCTCCTTTACATGTAAATAAATAGTCCGATCTTGTCCCGGGAGGAATGGTCGACTAAGTGAATTCGCTGGTTGTCGTAGTCGAGGACGGCGAAGCGCTATCTTTGCCGTGAGTTGGTTGCCTCTCCTGCCTCTCGTGGAGTATAGCAGTCAGTAATTTATTCGCAATTTTAGATTGATTATAACAGTCAATAATATAAAGGAAGTATATCGATTGAAATTGACGTAGGTTGCAGCGGACATTTGTTTCTCAATGGCTCGGAAAACGCGCCTTGTTGCTGCTTTCTGCTGCATCTTCTTCTTGCATATGGCAACTATTATATTAGTGGGAACAGTAGCGGTAGAAGCGTCAGATCAAGAAAATACGTCCGATTCGGGAGGTCTACATTGGGCCACAGCGAAAGAGGAGGAGGACCTATTGAAGAGCGCCTCCCAACCAGATCATGAAATGGAGGTAATTGGGGGCCAAAATGGCGACGAATTTGACATTGACGGTGGTTTCTCTTCCCTTGAAGGAATGTTGCAGTGGGCTATTGGTAGGTCCTACTTTTACTCTTACCAGCTACCTGTTTCTGTTGGGTTGAATAAATCCCAATCAATCAATTTAAGACGCAGCTAATTATTCAAAAAATCAATCAAACAATCATACAATCAATTTTACATGGTTCCACAAATCATGCATACATCTTCATGGTAAAGAAATCAATATATTATGCTGAAGAGATTATAATCTCTCAATATTATTACCAATCAATTTAAATTACCTATCCCATATTTATAATGAACAGTTATACGTCTTGTACAACTCAATTACTAGAATTAAACATCAATTATGATTAGAAGTTTATCACAAATACTCATTATAAGTAGGATTCTCACTCAATCTATAACTCTGCCAATTAGAGTTCAAGTCAAATCCCAACAGATACTCCCTTTGCAAAACTTGTGGAGGATCATCCACCATCTAAACAATTAGGCTATGAGGTTAGAGTACTTTTTTTTTTTAAAGTATTTCTTCATCATCTTCTATATCTAGAGGTATGCATGAAACCTGAACACTTGCCAAACTTGATTGAATTATCAGTTATCAGTCATTTTGAGCCATCCGAACAAAAGCAAAAGCTGGTGTTGTTTTTGCAAACGGAACAATGAATCCATTCACCACCTGTTTGAAGAATGTGAGTTAACCAAGCACAAATGGGGGATGTGGAAAAGTAATTTAAAGGATTATTGGAGGGTGGTGGTGTTCACTGTCATATGGTCAATACGGAAGGAGAGAGACACATGGAATTTTTGAAGATCTAGAAAGAGATGATGTCGGGGTTTGGGAGAATTCTTTCTTCCTAGCCTCCCTATCGGTCAGCGCAAGTAAGCTTGCCAAAGGGTTTGGTTTAGGTGATTGGCTTCATCATAGTGAGACAACATTTTATCATTTTTTAAAAACAACTTATTTTCTTAATAAAAAAACTGAAAAACTGTTTTTGGAATCCATGAACCAAACACGTTTTTGGTGTTTTTGAATTTTTGGATATAAAAAACTGTATCCGAATCACGGACCAAATGGGGCCTTAGTCACTTGACATGCTTGGTTGAAAGTTTTCTTAAAAGCCGCCTTGACCCAACCCATGCACACCTTTACTGGTACTGGTACATTCCTTCTCTTTCAAGGCTTGAATAGTGGGATAAACTTATTTCAAAGCTTTTTTTTTTTTTTTTTCCCTTATTGAAGAACTATCATGGCAAAAAGAAAAAAATAGTTCATTTTGAAATTTTTGACAAGTCCAAATGGTCTAAGATCATGTCTAAAATTCTACTTAATAATTAGATATTTTAAGATAAGTATAAAATACATTATACTTGAAACTTAAGGTACATTGTATATGTTTCTCCCTTTTAGTAAGAATTGTCAATTTTTTGATTCATTAGACTTGAATTGTGAATATTGATTTTTTTTTGGACAAGAAAGATATATTGATTAAAAAGGTGGTTACAATGTAGTTCCACAAGGAGGACATGCAGTCCACCTGGGGATAATTACAAACAATCAAATATAGCTCACCACCCTCTCAATTACTCACCAAAGTCATATCCTCTTGATAGCTTAGATATACTAACCCACAAAGAGGCCGAAAATGGGAATTTTCCCAACCTTCTAGCGCACCTACCCCTTCCCCCTCAAAATCTTTGCATCTCTTTCCTTCCACACTGACCATACTACCGCAAGCACCACTATTCTCCAATATTCCTAGATTTCGACTGACACAACTCTCCATCCAAAATTGACCATCAGCATTCCTCATCTGGTAGTGTGTCCCACTATATGTGTTCAATCTTCCTCAAACGCATTTTTGAACATACAGTCCACGAAAATGCATTGAATGGATTTGTCATTTTGGCTACAAAACCAACACCAATTAGGAGAAATAGCCCAATTCTAGAATCTACTTTGCAATACATTTCTATAGTTCAACTTCCCATGAGGAGCAATCTACCCTTCAACTTTGATTGTGAGTGGTAAAATTTGAATCACGAATGTAAGTTTCTAGTAATTCTTAAGATTTACTAGAAGATTTAGAAGTATTCGGATTCATGTTAAGCATTTGAAGGGTTTTCCCCTTAATCAAATTGTGAATTGTACAAAGCATAAAATAGTTGTAATATAATTGTAAACTTAGCCTTGATAGAGTGGAGTGGAGGAAGCATATTCATGTAATGTAATCGAACCATGTAGTCGAGAAAAGGCTTTGTTAATTTGAGATTTGAATCAACATTTTGAGTCCCTGACAACCATCCACTTGCCAATATATTAATTTAAAGTTGTTTTTATTTCATATTTTAATTGACCAAGATTTACGTTTACCAAACTAAATCCACTTCTATTTTAGCTTCTATGTTTTTTGATAGGATATTTTAGCTTCATTTTGCTATTCTTATGAGTGTCAGGCCATGCCCAGGCCGTGCCCAGGCGAAGTTATTTTTTCTTAATTTTTATTTTTTTTACTCTCAAGTTTTGTTGTTTTGTGTATAGTAGTCTAGCGTCTTGGATTGACTGCAGACAAATAGGAAGCAGAACCAAGCAGGCAATGGATTGTGAAGTGTATCTCTTGGCGGTTCTGCTTTTAGCTTATAAATGGATCTTGTTAAGGTTCTTTCTGGGTGTTCCAAGGGGGGAAGCGAAGATGTTTCTCTATTCAGTATCTTGTTTCTTTGGACGCGTTAGTTGACTATGTCCCACCTTTAACTTCTTAATGATACCTTACATAGTAATGATGGTTTACTATGGAGAGATAAATATCACAAGGGTTCTAAGACAAGTCAAGGCAATTTTCAATTTTAAAGTAAATACAAGGAAGAGAGTCCTCATCAATTGGGAGAGATGAAGAGTGGGCCTCATTGATGCCTGAGCTTCTTGTTGGGTTGTATCCTATGCTCTTTGACCTAGGCATACTTGCTTATGAAGTGGAGTTTTCAGAGGTCCCTGCAAACTTTGGCTTCCTTAATGTCATTTATTTATTTGTTTTCCATTGAATGCTTAATTTGGTTGGTGGAAAGAAATTTTTGAAATAATGTCCAATGAAACTTAGTTGTCCAGAAGAAAATTTCATTTGGTGGAATGGAGTACAAAAGAGATTTGCAGGTATTCGCTGAGAATACCGAGATTAATAGACTGATTTGTTCATGCCGTGTACTGAAGATCAAACATGAATGATGTTTTTCTTGTCCGCTTGGGTCAGAACCTACCTCCACCACCACTAGGGCCAATGTGATTTTAAGTACTAAAAAACAAAAAATTGGATGATCTAATTGACATTGCTTTGTTTCTTGCAATGGCACAAGGTAACGTGTTTTTCTTGTCCGCTTTTGTTCAGGTTGCTAATGTTTCTTCTGCAATGTAGTTCAGTAAACTATGTTTGTTCTGATGGTTCACGTCCAGTATTCTAATTCAATTAATCTAGTTTTCATGGTTTGTATCAATTGAGAAGCATTGTTCTTTCACAATGGATCAGGTCACTCCGACCCTGCAAAACTGAGGGAGACAGCTCAGAACAGTGATCATCTATCCAATAGTTATTTACATAAGCGTCAGGAGGAAATGAAGGTGAGAGTTTTACTCCCTGTACTCATCAAGGTTAAGAAAGTTGCTTTTGATGTTGACTTCTTTTATACCTAAATACAATAATGGGCACTGTTGCACGTTTCTCTTAAACAATATAGCTTACTGCAGAGGAAAGGTTGGTATTTTAATGTTGTAATGGTTTTGAGCTCATAGTTTTGCTCGAAAGTAACAACCCCCCGCCCCCCCACCCCCCCACCCCCCCCTCCCTTCGCGTGTGCATACTTAAACAAAAAAATCCCAATAAGAAAAAGAGAAAATGAATAAAAAGAACTCAATCCATTTTTAGGAATTTCTCTCTCATCATTTGTAGCATCATAGCCATTCAACATTATGTTGTTTTATGTGTCTGGTTAAGATAAAGATGAGGTGCTTGTTTGCAGTCTTCTATGGTTGCTCTCTATGATCATGCAGGAGTTGATGGATAAATTAAAGATGCCATCAGATGCACAGTTGATGCAAGTGGCTCTAACAGATCTTAACAATGCCTCTCTCTCTTTGGAAGAACACCGCCGTGCATTAGAGGAGATTCTTATTCTTGTTGAGAGCATCGATAATGCTAATGGTACATTCTTGTCTTTGATAGATACTGCATCTACTCTCTATTATTAATTTTCCCTTGTCTTTTATGACATTGTTTTTAATGAAAATCATCTTTTTCAAGATATAAGGTTTTTTTTTTTTGGTAGTTGTTTCTTTTCAAAAAATAAAAAAGTTTTTTTTTGCATATAGTGCAGAAAATGCAAACCAGTGACCGAAGCACGCATGGCTTTCTTCTTTTCACTTATATTATATATTTTATGTTACCCTGACTTTTTACTTTAACCCAACGTGCCCATGTCGATGCTTTAGGATTCAGACATGGGTGGGGGATATGTGTCTGATTCCTCAAATTTTGCTATGTATATTCTCCAAACAAAGAAGCAAAGATCGAAAATTCGATTTCGACTTGACTTCAGTCACTTGAAAATTGGAATTAATTCGGAGAAGTTTAATTCGACATGAAGAATTTTTGTAAAAATTTGTTAAATTATAGAAGTTTAGAGAATTTTGCATATATGCTTCAATATCTAGGTTTATTGTAGTATAAGCTAAAAACTAATATAAATAAACACCTTTAATACATAAAAATACGAATAAGTGACCTAACAAAATCAATCTTGTTAAGTGGGTTGATGAATTTGAAATGGTGGCTTTTGGTCTTAATTCATTTTCTTTGTTTTATATTTAATTTGGTGGTGACTTGCTTCTCGACCATATACTTTGCTAGTTTGAATTCCATCATGCTTAATTTATTAGTTTATTATTTAAATGTATTATTTTTTAATTTTTTTTTATAAGAGTTAACTAAAAGAAGATAGTTTTGGGAACTCTTTTAATTTATTTTTAAGTTTTTATGTTATTTTAACTTTATTTATTTATTTATTTCCTTCTTTTCTTCTCTTTTTGATAAAGCATATCCCATAAACTACATAATTTGTTAGCTTGTTAAATTATTTCTTAAAATTTATATTGCTATGTTGGTTGAAGAAGTTGACAATAATACATAATTATTGGTATTTTTTTTGTTTTCTTATTGATGAAATAACATTATTTTTACTTCTCTATCAAATTTCATCGAAATTTAATGAATTTTATCGAATTTTTGCATTTTTGAATTGAAAAATAAAAATTTTATCAAATTTTTTCGACTTTTATTGTATTATTTCGGAGAATTTTTGCATTTTTTATTTTACATCTACTTCGCACTTCGATGGTAAAAAAAAAGAAATAATTCATGAAAGTTCGCCAAATTTCGAGGAATTTTTTAACCATGCAAAGAAGAGAAAGAAGAAAAAAAAGAGAATGACTAATAGGTGGAAATTCGCTTAAGGAAAGAAAGGGCAATAAATAATTGAAAAGAAAAAAAAGTGAAAGAAGACTATAGAATATAGGCTAAGTAATAAACAAACTTTGTCGAAGTACCCAAATTCAAGTTTTTAAGCACTTATTAGCCAAGTCCGTGTATCACTATCACGTAACTTGAAAATGAACAAACTCAACCTCTAGATATGTAGCCGCATCCGACACTCGTACCCATGTCCAAGTAACATATCATATATTTAGCCAATAGCATATCTTGTTTTTCATTCAATGTAACGTTATCTCTAAGATAGTAATTTTTAGTAATGAGTCCAAATATCATTATGTTTGGTTTTACGAGTAATGAAAACTAAGAATTTTCCCTCAAGTGTCTCTTTATTACTTTGGTTGATAAATGCATTTGAAAAAGAAAAGTGACAAGAAGCAAAACAACAAATTAAGACATTGGCCGATAAATATGGCCAGAAAAAATAGGAAAGATTTCTTTTAGCTATGGACAATACAATGTAATACTTTACTTCCATCTGAAGTTAAGTACAAGATAGATAGAATCTTGGCTTTTCTCATTAGTCCTCCAAATATTTCCTCTTATAACTCTACCCACAAGCTACATATGGGAAAAGATAAATCATTTCCATTTGGATCCCATGTTGAGTTTGATGAAATCATATGTGACACTGTTATTTTCTCTAAGAAAGGAAAGAATGGGAGGAAAAATATAAAAAAAATAAAAATAAAATAAAAAATCTGTAGTTTTTCTTTGATTGTAGGCACAGTGCACAACTTAGATGTCTGAGGATTGTATTGCATGTATAGAGCTTTCTTACCCTTTATTCTATTCTTCATGAAGTATTGATTCAAAGATTGTTTCCAAAACCATTCATTTTCCCATTACCTGAAATTTGAATCTATATCAATGATCCATGCATGTCATAGACCGCTGTGTTCCTTTTCGTTTTTTGGAAATCTTGAATGAGATTTACTGTTGCAAAATTTAACCTTGATATATATAGAAATGCTACAGGTCTTTCACTATTATGTAACATGTTTTAACTGTATATTTTATTTGAGTTCTTGAATTTTAGGCTGCTACTCGAATGCCTGTGAACCTGTGATTCAGGTAATGCATAGTTGATGATGTCTATTGGAGCTGCTGAATGTTTTTTGCACATTTTTTATGCTTGTGGAACTAGCTATCTTGATAAACCAATTATGTTGACCGGAAACAATCATGTCACCTATGAGACATATTAGGTAACGTTGGAAGACATTTTGCCATTTCCAATATGAGAGCCTATCTTAAAAAAAGTGTAATATATTGGTGCTTTCTTGTGTGACATTTCTGTGATTGGTATGCTTGTAAGTTTCAAGCTTGGTATCTCCTTAAATCAATTCGTAATTGAATATTGTTCTGTGCCTCTTGCTTAATGCTAATCAAACATTTATTAGATTTGCATAAACTTGGGGCTCTCTCTGTGGTGATTCGTGAGCTTGATAACTATGATATCGAGACACGAATAACTTCTGCATGGATTCTGGGGAAAGCTTGCCAAAATAACCCAACTGTTCAAAAGCAGGTAAGTTGAAAAATTTCTCTTCAAGCATTCTTGTATAGTTATCTTCTTGGTTTTCCCTTCAACATGTTGCTTACTAGATTTATCTTCTTGGTTTAAGAAGAGTGATCTTTTAATAATCCACGGTAATGATAAAAGTTGAGGTATACATAAAATAACATGGATAGAAATAATTAAGAAAGATATAACTAGTTTTAATTTAAATGTTCTCTTAGCCCTGGATAGAGCGGAGTGGAGAAGCAGATTCATTTAGCCGATCCCATATGGTTGGGAAAAGGCTTATGGCATAGTTGAGTTGAGTTGAATATGATGTTTACCAGATTCTACTGCATGTTATTAAAAGCCTAATGAAGATCTGAAGCACTGTTGTAATGATCCTAGGCCATTACCTTGACCTTTTCTTTATCAAATCCTTATGCAGTTTGTTGGCTAGGATATGCGAACTTCTCTGAATCTTTTATGTTTTTTTATTCTAACTGCCATTTAAACATTTGTGAAAATTATTTTTGAGGGTTACTAGTAAGGAGACTGCAACACTTTCACCCATCTTTTCCTCTACTATTTCGTTTTTATATTATTTATTTTTAGTATTATACATTAATCAAATCAAGAAACCTGATTATATAACTATTTATATATTTTACAATTTTTATAGTCAAAGCACCATGATGCACAGACAGTATGTTTTTACTGTCATGCAATATAAATGCTATGAATAAATTAAACTATTATAGAACAAATTACTTTTTTTGGTGGCAATGTTACTTATACTATCATAATAGCTGTAAAAGAATAATTTGAATGTCTTTAGTGCAAGAACAATGTCAATTTGCTTAAAACCCTGTTTGTAGTATCACTTTTGTGAGAATATATTTAAACTAAAATGTTAAAGAATAAAGTGCTTAAACCAAATAATTGGGGAATGGAAGTGCTGACACTTTTTGTGATAGATCAGAACTAGGAAAACTAAAGCTGATAAAGAGACAACAATAATGTTATGAGGGGAGTTGATATGATCACAATATTTTATGTGTTTCATCTGATGCCATCGACTTCCTTTCTTACTTAGTCTATTATCATCTAACCTAATTTTCATACTCAGTATATAATCACTTCATTATTTTGAATTCAAAATTATTGATAAATAAGAGAACCAACCTTTTTTTTTTTTCAACTGATCAAGTAGTTGGTGTTTGACAACTCTACTTGCAACCTCAAAAAAGTAGAGGGTAGTAAAAAAATTATTTTTTTGTAAATATTTTACTTTCTCCACCTCTAATTGAAGTTGGTATACCTCTATGAGATGTTGGGAGCTCTTTATTTCTTTTTCTATTGGGACTTTTCATATTTGGAAAAATTTTACAGTTGTTTCTACCTACCATACGGAATGGAAAGCGTTTGAGAAGGTAATACTGTATAACTGACATGGAGGATGGGAATGTCATTGCAAAAGTTGATGTTGCACTGGCTACCTGCAAGAAGAAAAAGATTTATACATATTTGTATATTCTCTTAATTTGGCTCACAGGATATTTAATTTTCTGACTTCAATTCTATTAATCATCTATATTTGCTGAAAGCCTGAAAGTTCCCTTCTGAAATACATTTATAATAAATAGAATTGTTCTGATACATTAAGTAAAAGTACCTGAGGGGGAACTCTCAGTTCAAGAAAAAGTGGGTCCCAAAATGAAGCCTCCTCCAAGCCCCAGCTATCCACCAACTATACCTGCTATTATTCCACAGAAACAGCAAAAGACAAGCTGGTGCACTTTCCGGCTTGTTGTTTCCTTTCCAATGGAATAAATTTCCCTCTTGCCTTTATATAAGCAGATGGCTTCATAGAGAAACACAGATATACAGCTATTGGCACCTTTACATGTAGCAATTTTATATGTCAAGATATGCTAGTCTTTGCCAAACAACAGGGAAAAATTGAAAATCATGATGTGTCCAATATAGATGGGATAGGTTGACACCATTAGTAAAGTATCCATGAAATAGTAGAATGCAGTTAGGGTTACTGTTTGGGTTTTAGATATATGAGGGAGCTTGATCTCAAGCAGAAGCTTTGTTATTACGCAATATTTTCATTTGCGTAATGGGCTTGTTTGGCTTCAGCTTATAGCTTATTGGTTATGCAAAAACACTTGTTGAAAAAGTGTTTATAAATAAGCTATTGAAGCCCTGCTTGGCAAAACACTCGATAAATGTTTTTTTTTGGCATTTGTAAAAAAAAAACTTTAATTGCAGAAGCAATTTGGAAAAGTTGCGGTGACCAGCTTTTTTCCAACCACTCAAAACGGCTTATTTTAAAGCAGAAGTTGCACATGTCAAATTGGTTAAAAAAGAAAAAGCAGTTGCTTTAAAAAAAGGTTAATCTCAGTTTCTATCGCCATAACAGGCAGAATGTCCAACTTTGTAAATTTTGGCAGTTTCATCAGAGAGAAAATGTTCACCTGCACAAAGTTGAGCATCCAGTACTCAGCATAACAGGTTACATCATATGTCTTTACAGCAGAACAGGTATACCTCTACAATAAAAAAGAAAATTTTTTTGCTCATTATCTCTACTTCAAATAGAGGTTCATTTTAACGTAGAAGAAGAGGCTAACTAGACTTGCCAAATTAGTCTTAAATCTTAATACGTCAAATGACTTCTACAACAGATGCTGTTTAATTCAACAAAGAATGACTTCATTAATGCTGGATTCAAGCGTGACGAACTACATTGGCTGGAACTGAGTGTTGTGAACTTCCAAAAACATTTTGCAGAGAATGAAAATTAGAAGCTAAAGCCTATGGTTTTTTGTGCCACCAGAACCCTAGATGCTTGCATGTGACTAGGTTTCATTCAGCCAACATCATGTAATTGAAAAAAGGGTTTGTTGAGTTGCATTAAGAATCCCAGAATCAAACATTAGTGTGAAACAGGCCAGATGCTTGCATGGATTTGGATAGTCTAGTTGGTTTACCTTAAAAAAAAAAGGTTCTACCCAGTGCACAAAGCTCTCACTATTGTTGGGTTTGTCAAAGGAACAATGTATGCAGCCGTTACCTCCAAATTAGAGAGGTTGCTTTTAGATTCAAACGTGTGACCTCCAAGTCACAATGGAGCAACCTCAACCAGTGCACCGAGCCTCACCCTTCACCTACCTGGTTTATCTAGGGGAAGAAACTGAGTAACATGAAGAGCACGACAGTCATTAGGTAATTATTATGATCTGAGAACATATTTCAGAGAAAAAACCTAATGCTTATGCTTTATGTTCTGTAGAAACCAAAGGATAGCATGAAATTGGCAAAACTGAGCATCTGAACTTTTGTTTCCAACAGTAGCATGTCAATCAGTAATGACCAAGAGAAGAGTTGGTAGCGATTTTGTTTCATTTGCCTTCCAGATGTTGTTTGTTGGCTTTAAATAGCTTTGTTCAACTGATATGTGTGTTGGCTTTTGAGAGGATTGTGTCAAAAAATGAATTGTAGATGTAAAGGGAACATAATTTTCATTGCCCTCCTTCTATTTCACAATGTGAAGCTGCCAAAGCCAAATGTGAAGAGGATGAAAGAGTTGTGTACGGTGGAGAAGGCGAGGCCAAAGATAGTCCATTTTTCTCATTATTGCATGGAATGAGATGTGTTGCAGTCCAACTTCTTGTTTACTCATTTAACACAATCTTTACTTAAGTCTCTAAAGTACGGTTTTCAAACACTGATGGTTAATATATGATTGCGACTATCTCTAGAGTTGGAATCATCAATGTTTTAGACTTCAGTCTCTAAAGTATGGTTCTTAAAATCCCGGATCTTGCCTTGATAGATAAGTTGTTCAATCTCAAAATGTCAAAACACTCAAATTAACAAATGTAATCTATTTATTAGAATATTCATTTTCTTGTTGGCTGGGAAGTGTGAACCATGTGTGCATCATCTTGATCTCATTCCTAAGATCTATTTATCTCAGATTATGATTTTATTTAATGTCAATTTTTTTTCTTCTAATATCCTAGCCTGAAATCTCTTTTATCAGATTCTTGAACTTGGGGCACTTACAAAACTAATGAAGATGGTCAAATCAAGTGATGTGGACGAGGCCATAAAAACTTTATATGCTATCTCTGGTTTAATTAGGAACAATATGGATGGTCAGGGATTATTCTATGCAGGAGCTGGAGAATCGATCCTACAGGTAAACTAGGTGAGAATGCAAAATGCTACAAATTATGGGCTTAAAGTATGGTGGCTGCCACTGATTAGGTTATGTTTTTTAGGGAATAATGAGCAACTCCAGCACGGACATCAGACTTCGTAAGAAATCAGCTTTTCTTGTGGGTGATTTGGCAGAGTCTCAACTAGAAAATGAAAGCGAAGAAGAGCCTTCTTTTTTCCGTGATCCATTTTTCCTCAAGTCTGTGGTTGAGCTAACAACATCAACTGACCTTGATCTGCAGGAAAAGGTTTTCTGTCACCGTCAATTTTACCTAAGATGCATTATGTTGCATGTTGTGTGCTAGATAATATAATATATAGATTGCATTTCCAGCAAAGCCCTCTGAAGCTACCAGTTTATATAGTACTTTTGGTATGATGTTTCAAATAACTAATATTGCACCCATGCAGACTCTTCGTGAGTATAATATGTAATGTTGCATAAATCCATAATTTGCTTTACTTCCTGATTCAATATCTGATGCTGTTTCAGGCCCTAATGGCAATTAAGAGTCTTCTTCAACTAAGGACAACTGAAGCTCTAGATTTCAGGGATTTTTGCAGTCTGGATGAAGTGCTGGAAAGGATGAGAGAGCAGTTGAAACAATTAATGGCAGTGGAACATGTGAGTGATTTTGCTAGAGACATGGAAAGTCTCTGCAGTGAAGTGGAACTGATTTACCGAGGAAAGCTAGAAAAGGTACCTCTAAGACTACTTTTCCTGGACTTGATCTATGATATGGCAAGGCAATTTCTGTTATCTACATTTAGAAATTGACAGCAGTAATTTTATGGGAAGCTTCAAGCTTCTGCTTTGAATTCTTCTCCTTTTCTGATACTTATATTCCATAATAACCTTTTGTATCTTAAAGTGATTTTTTTTTCAACAAAATGATTTTGCATTTAGAATAGACCTTTTATGCTAATTTCATCAATGATTTGACAGTTATGTCCATTCTGATCCATTACATATTAACCTCTTGTCACTTATGTTACCCAGACTCTTTACTTTAGACCAACGTACACGTGTTGACATGATTCGCTTTTGGGAGGATCCATGGTGTGATGAGTTGAGTCTTCACTTTCTTTTCCCTCATCTTTATGGATTATCTTCTTGTCATGATGCTCCTATTTCTTCTTTTGTTGATTTTTTCTCAGGTAGTGATCTTTCTTCCCTATCTTGGAATCTTCATTTTTCAAGAAATTTATCTTTGAAGGAATTGAGTGAGGTTCCATCTATCTTAAACAAATCGAGTTCTGTTAATTTAGTGGTTAATAGAGACGATTGATTCGTTTGGAAACTTGATTCATCTGGTTCCTTTTCATCATCATCCCTTTTTGATTTCCTTTGCGATAATCCCGCTGTCTCTCCTTTTCCCTTGGTATCTTCTATTTGGTCTGCTCAAGTTCCATCCAAGGTTAGGGTAATGGGTTGGTTGGTGGTGTTGAGAAGGTTAAGCACGTGTGATGTGCTATAGGTGCGTGTGAATTATCCGTTGTTTTCTCCAAATTGTTGTATTTTATGTAACTTGGATGGGGAGTCCTCTAAACATATTTTGTTTCAATGTAACTTTGCTAAGAGTGTGTGGAATAGGTGGAGGGATAGTCTATGTGGGAAGATGGTTGTGCCGTCTAATTCCATCGAATGTTTCTCATTGGATCACCTCACGGGTTGGTCAAATCGTTTAAAGAATATGGGGAGGATGGTATGTTTTGCTGTAATTTGGGCTTTGTGGAAGGAGAGGAATCATAGGATCTTTGAGGGTGTAGCTTTGAACCCATCAGAGGTGTGGGAATATTCTATGTTAATAGCGTGCTCTTGGATTTCCTGTTCCAAGTTTGCAGGGGGTTATCCTTTTGGGGATTGGTTTAGAAATTGGGGTCATATCATGTTTTCCAATATGGGTTAAAGGTTGGGGAGTATTTGTTTGAGCATCCCTGGTGCTCTTTGTACTTTTGTTTGTTCTTCTTATTAATATATATACATATTTGTTTCTCTCTCAAAAAAATATGACAACAACATGGATATGAGATATGTGCTCAACACTTGCTGATTTTCAACACTGTTGCTATGTAGATTCTCCAAATAAAGAAAAAGGAAGTAAAAAAACAAAGAAGAGAATGAGTAATAGCCTATAGGTAAAATTATGTAAGTGAAGGAAAAAAAAAAGGAAAATAAAAGATTGAAAAAAAAGAAATAAAAGGAAGGAAGAAAATATAATATAGGCTTAGTAATGAACATAATCTTGTCCAAGTACTTAGATCCAAGTTGTTGGATTCATTTTAGCCAAGTCTCGTATCTCTAATTTGAGAATGAACAAGTCTGACCTCTAGACGTGTACTTGCATCCAACACCTATAGCTTGTAACAATCTTAAAATTTTAGTTGTTACTGACATTCTTAAGTTTGAGCGTTAAAACACTACAATTTTTTTTTTTAAAAGAAACTAAAAGTGTATTGTATTATATATATGTGGTAAAGGATATAATCAATCTGTACAAAACCTCATAGGGGCAACCCACCATCTGAGCCAAGCTCCCAACCCAAACCCATTGGACAAACAACTGTTTGCCACCCAAAAAGACGCTAGGAAATGTGAATTCTCCCACACAGTAGCCGCCGAGGAGAAGACATCATGAAACACTCTGTTGTTCCACTCCTTCCATACAGACCATAAAACAACCAAACAAACAACCTTCCAGTGTGCACGCCACGTAGCATGAATGTTCTGAATGAAGGGAAAAAGAACAATGCTATCCGTAGCAACCTCTTCATCACCCATGACAGGGAAATGGGAACGCCATCTACTCCATACCTCATTGGTAAATGGGCAATGCCAACAAATATGACTAACTGACTCCAACTCCCTCCTACAAAGAAAGCACCAATATGGAGACAAGCACATAGATGAGAACCTCTTCTGCATCATATTCCCAGTGTTCATCTTCCCATGAGACGTCACCCAACCCAGAAACCTGACCTTTGAAGGCACGTGGGCATTCCAAATAAAACTATGGTTAGGCAAAGGAAGACCATCGGGCACAGAGAGAATAGAGGAGAGGAAGGATTTAGTGGTAAACAATCCAGAAGAATCCCATGGCCATACTGTTCTATCATTGTCCCCAGAAAGATAACACCCATCAAGCACTCCAAGTAAGGACACCAAATCCGCCTCCTTCCTGGAAGAAAGAGCACTCCCCAACTGAAGATCCCAAGATAAAATAGAATCCCCAGGATTACGGACGAAGTCTACGATCGGCCTATTGTTGAGAGAAGAACGGCGATAGAGGTTAGGAAACAGAGATTGGAAGGAAGCCGCCCCCCACCACAAATGCCCAACCACATTGGTTCTCCAATTTCTCGATAAAAGGTTATGATTTGACATAAATAATCTAAAAAATTACTTTTCTGAACTAGATCTAGTGGCTATAAAATTGTCATTTTGACTGATGTTTACATTAAAATATGAATTGTTAAACTTTCTTTTGCTTTCTTCTTTCTTTCTTTCTTTTTTTTTTTCTCATTTTTGTTGGAAAAGTAGTACAAATGGTTTAAACTGGAAGTCTAAAACACATACCCCGCCTATTCCTTTGATTCTCAAGGTCTTGTGGTACAAGCTCATACTGATTTAGTGAATCTAAAATCATCACTTCTATACTAGATATAATGACTGTAATATTATCAGTTGGATGTATTGTTGTTCTGGTAGATGGCCTATGATTCATTTTTTCTTTAGTTAGGCTTTAGATGGGCCTGAATATTAGGTAAGAATCACATTAATAGATAGTGTCATGGTAGTGGTGACTGGTGAATAGTATTTGATTGTAAGACATAAGCCTGTTTTTTTTTTTTTTGGAATATTTGTATGGGCTTTATTGTAATTTGCTTTGTTTCTAGGCCTAATTTATTACCTCTGTTCCCTGCCTGTTTGTGGAGTCATCTTCTAATTGTAACAATTATCCCTTTGGCCACAAAACCCCTTTATTGGATTGAACAACTGGTGTTAGTGTCTCCAACACCTTTGGGGTTTGGGACAAGTGGGAAGAGTTCTCAGAAGTCAGAAGGGAAGTTAAAAACCCATTGCAGTTGTGAAGAATGTTTTTCCCTTAATCACTTAGATGGTTTGCCCAGGACTTCTAAATCAATAGGGGGAGTAGCTTTTTCTGCTACAGATTGGTCTATTCGACTAGAAAGGAATCTTAGAATTTTTAAAGATAAGGTTAAGGGTGTCCATTTTGTGTGGGAGTTGTTCAAGCTAGCTGCTGTAAATTTGGTTGTCTTCTAATTTGGCAGATGGCAATTCCATTTCGGGTTGGTTGAGGAATTGGTCTAGCTTATGTAACTAGCTTAAGTTTTTCAGGCTTGGGCGGATTTGGAGTTCCTTTGGTACTTCCTCCTTTGATTTTTGCTTGCACTCTTCTCTATTTTAATAGATTGTTACTTGTTTCCTCTAAAAAAGAAAAAAACCTTTGGCATCTTTTTACACCTCTTCCCCCCTAAATAAAAAAAAATCGTTTCAACTTAACAATATTCAGGTGTCAAAAAAAACTAAAACTGAAAACAAAAAAAACCTTAAAACTAGCCTCTCTTCTCATTCATAAAGAAACACACATCATAGTGAAGGTAGATGTTTCACAATACCCATATTGGTTTGATGATTGCATTTTGTCATATGTATATTTGGGCAATATTGACAATCATCTGCCTATTATTTATTCTAGAAAGGCATCTTCTATGGTTTTTTTTTTGCCTTTATACTCTTATTTATTTGATGATTTATGTCTTGATAGTAGTTTATGTTCCATTTTTTTAAGCTAAGACACATTTTGTTCCTCTCTCTCTGTCTCTCTTTCTCTCCAAAACAAACTACAAAATAGGAATTAAAAAATAAAAAATAGTGACACATTTAGTAGCTACCTATCCATATAATAGTAGTAGTTCAAGGATTTTCTTTACTCATGTTTGTTGGGAAGCTATATTTGGAAACTTTGAGAACTAAAAATATTGTGTATTTGACAGTCCTTTTGGAAGGATATGATCCCAATTGGTCTAAACTCTAAACTAAAGTATGTTTCTCTTCTTCAAGATTGTGTTTTTTTTTCCCCATAAAAGATGTTTCCTAATTATATGTTTTTTTGAGAGGAAATAAGACATATATATATACATACATATACATAAGTTAGGTAGAGCACCAATAGTGCTGAGACTGCCACAGGACACCTCAAGCTAGAGAAAACTAACCCAATTCCTGAACAATCTGACACATTATAAACACCCACGAGACAGGATGACCCAACCCAGCTAGCAGCAACAAGTTTGGATGACTCACGAACAACATGAGCCTCCTTTGAAATATCATCATACACTCTGGAATTCCTAACCACACTGACCGGGCCACAACAAAAGAGATCACCCTACCAATGTCCTCGACTCTCCTAGACAAACTTGTTGGAAAGTGGAACTCCTCAAACCCTGACCGGGCTTTGCAACTACCGAACAAGAACTCTTCCCACATCTTCCAAATCATTTGAGAGAACACACATCTAAAGATTAGATGGTTAGCCAATTCTCCATCCTGATAACATAGAGAACAACAATGTGGAGAGATCATTTGACTAGGAACCCTTCTTTGTAGAACACCAAGAGTGCAGAGGTTTTACCAACAATCTCTGTCCAATATTAGCTAGGGGAAACTGTTTCACCCTGCCTCTAACACATCGGATGGCCCGATGTGTGAGGGGGAGATTGTTGGGGTTTATCCCACGTCGAAAATGGAAGGGGCTGGTTGTTAGTCTGGAAGTGTGAGAAAAAGCCTCACATCTTGAGCTAGCTTTTAGGGTTGAGAGAGGCCCAAAACCACCCAACAGGACTACAAAATATTGAATCTAATGTGAAAAATGAGATTTTCTATTAGTATGTTTTTTTTAGAGTGAGCAAAACAGATTCATTAATAAAGCAACAAAAACAGAGTACAAAGTAAACTGAGTACCAGCAGTACTCATAAAACAGCAAACAACACCAAGACAAAAAGCAAAAACAACACCCCCCTATACATTCAGGCACACATCAAGCATTCCCCCCAATTCCTAACCCATTCATTAATGGAAAAATCCCCATTAATTTAAATGCCACCAACCAAGAGCTGGCCAAATTAATAACATCATTCCACAATTCCGCCTCGTTCCTAGACACTCCATAAAAAATTCAGTGATTACGCTCTATCCAAACCTTCCAAGGCATCGCTAGATTCACGGACCTCATGATTTTAACTTGATTGCCCCTAAGACCTTGACAGTGATTCAACGTCAAACACTCTTTAACTGAAGCAGGAAAGAAGAATCTATCATCAATTCTTGTCTGCCACTCACTCCAAAGCCTCATCGATAAAGTGCATCTGAGGAAAAGATGACCGGCACAATCTACACTTTTAAAGCACAAAGTACAGCAATGAGGAAGCAAAGAAATAAATGGGAGTTGTCTTTGAAGATCATCACTCATGTTAAGCTTATTATGAATCAAGATCCACTCAAATATTTTTACCTTGGATGGAACATGAGCTTCCCACATCTTTTGAGCCAAGGGGAAAGAGGGAAAAGCAGGGTCATCAATAAGAAACTGAAAAAAATATTTGCAAGTGAATTGGCCAAAATGATGAAGAACCCAAGTAAATCGATCGGGACCCAGAGACAACCCGACTGGTTAAAAGAGACTTAAAAGGATAGGTAATTCATTTTGTTGACCCATCGTGGGGAAGTTAGGAAGAAAAAGGTGCCAATGGATAGGTTCCAAATGAGTTTGGTCAGCAATAAATTGGGCAATGGGATGGTGAGGATAAGGCGATGCATAGTAAAGTCTTGGGAAGAGCTCGGCTAATGGGGTGTCATTAATCCAACGATCTTCCCAAAATTTGAATGTGCCTCCATCCCCAACCATTGGTTGAAAGTGGGGGAACATATCGGGAAGTAAAGAGATTACAAATTGTCAAGGGCTTCTAAAAGAGGATCTAATGGATGGTGAAATTCTCCTACAAAGGTCAATGATCCCAAATTTGCTAGTGATAACTCTCGCCCAAAATGACTGTTTCTCCTTGTAGAATCTCCACACCCATTTGGCATAGAGCGCCTTGTTCCTCAACAATATATTTTTGATACCCAGCCCACCTTTATTAATTGGCCTTTGGACCATCTTCCAATTAATCAGAAGCGTCCCATTCCTCTTATCAACACCTTTCCACAAAAAGGCTTTTAATTTTTTTCTCAATTTTCTTGGCAATAGCAACCGACATTCTGAATAATGACATAAAGTAGGTAGGAATGGTAGAAAGCACAAAGTTGATGAGAGTATTATAATGAATTCTTTCGAGGGGGGATGACTTCTATTAGTATTTATAATGATCGAAGATGAGTATATTTATAACATAGTTGTTGAAGCCAATTTTGGCCTGCCCTACACGTCGCAAGATATTGTCTTTCCTACGGCCCCCCAAGTTTGACAGGCGGGACCTGTGGGCACCCACGTAAAGTGTGCCATAAAGGCAAGTCCCGAAGGATTTTATTTTTTTCCTTAGAAAAAGGCCTCTTGCTAGTGTGAGGGGGTGAGACTTTTTATGTGTCTTAGCTTGGAAGAACACATAGTCAATGTGGGCTTAATCTCTGGAGTTAAACCCACCAACAGTAGGCCCCCAGTCTCAGCACCTCACACGGATGCGTCGGTCCCCACAGATGGCGCAAACTGTTGAAGCCAATTTTGGCCCGCCCTGCACGTCGTAAGATATTGTCCCTCCTCCGAGTCCCCAAGTTTGATCGACAGGCCTGTGGGCGCCCACCCCGATTATGGCCCGCCCCGCACGTCGTAAGATATTATCCCTCCTCCGAGCCCCCAAGTTTGATCGATAGGCCTGTGGACGCCCACGTAGAGCGTGCTATAAAGGCAAGTTCCGGGGGGTTTTGTTTTTCTCCTTAGGAAAATGCCTCTTGCTAGTGTGAGGGGGTGAGACTTCTTATGTGTCTTAACTTGAAACAACACATAGTCAATGTGGGACTAATATCTGGAGTTGAACCCACCAACAATAGTATTTATTCTTCCTAATCTCATGCTAATGGTTTTTAGTGGGTAGTTTTTATTTTGATTTCTAATTATTATTCATAGTCAGCATCTTTGTATATGTTCTTTTATTTTTTCAGTCAGGTAAAATGGTAGTCTACTTGGGTGCCCATTACTAGTCCACAGTATTAACTTAATTTGGCTGGTGGTGACAGGGCTCGATCCCAGAATGACAAGAAAGCTAGTTGCTATTATTTACATGCTGGCAATTTTGGACGTGGACTGCATAAGGGCAACTTGCCAACTTTTATTTCGTACCCATGTTTGTAAATTAAGTTAACGGCCTATTTTTGCCCTTTTGAGCTAGTAGATGTCCGTCTACAATTATGTAAATGAGTTTCCACAAACAATCAAGGCAGAGCTAGTTTGTGTTTGGACTACAATCAATATTATGATTCCTTTTGCTTTTGGTTTGTAATTATAAATTGCTGACCATTGTAGGGAATTGGTTGAGGTGAATGGGTATTTAGAAGTGCTAACAGAAATGGCGAGGAAAGCAGTGCTAAGTTCTGTAGGAGGCCGTAGAGGAGCCTTGGATTAAGTATCTTCAGCTTCTTTATCTCCTCTGAAGGTTGAAGTGGTGGTGTTGCTCTTTATTGGAGGAACGATGTCTTCCAGTTGCAAATTTTATCTTCTCTCCAAATGATTTCAGCAGCTATTTCCTGTTTGTAGGGACCTACTTGGTTCATTACTTTTATCTATGCTTACACCAACCCTCGTCGTGCCCATTGGGAACTCATCAAGGAGTTTTCCAGCTCCTTTCAAGGACCGTGGCTCTTGATTGGAGATTTCAATGACATAGATGATAGTAGTGAAAAGCAAGGAAGCACCTTCTCTCCAGGAGCAAACTGTTTAATGACAGAAGTCATTGTTGCCAGTTGATGGACCTAGGATTCTTAGGGCCCAAGTTCACTTGGTCAAACTATAGGGCGGGGATTCAACTTATCAAGGAAAGACTTGATTGAGGGCTGTGTAACGATCACTGGAGGACAGGAGTGCTTTTCTAGAAGCCGAAGTAAGGCACCTTCCTCAAACTCATTTAGATCATTGCCCGATCCTCCTCAACACTCATGCCATACCTAGGCCTAACCAAAATCGGAAGCCTTTTCGCTTTGAAGTGGCCTGACTCTCTTATGAGGATTTTCTCGAGGTACTTCACTCTTTTTGGAACTCTATTTCTTTTCTATTTTTTACGGATAACACTGGAAATTTCACCAAAAAAAAAACCAAAAAAAAAAAAGGCTTGAAATAGAGAGGTTTTTGGAAACATCTTTAAGAGGAAAAGAAGGTTGCAAGCCGGAAATTTGGGTCTTAAGAACTCCACTGGATATAAACTTATCTCTCTTTACCTCAAGTTTGGATATATATCATCATAGAATAAATAAAATTTGTTTTCCACGTTTATGAACTGATTTATGAATTATATGCATATGTGCATTGGTTTATGCACTGTTTTGGTTTATTATGTACGAGATTTATATGGGTCACTGTTATTTGGCTTTCATATAGTTTGTCATCTTTGGTGTGATTAATAGATGACATAAGATATTTATGAGATTTATAATTATTTTTATGATCTTGTGCCTTATGGACTTGTTTAGGTATCTTGGTTGGTTGTATACATGTGTTGTACAGGTTTTGTGCAGATTGTGTATGATAGGGTTACTAGTACTCGGGTTTTGAATGTTATCCCGAGCAACTCGCCTCTTTGGGATTTTGAGAGAGGGGGTTGTCATAGGTCATCATACGGTTGCAAAAGGTGAAGGTCACAAGTTCGGGTTTTAGCAAGGCGTGAAGCTTAATAAATACATGGTGAGAGGCACCCTGTAGGTCCCAAAGAGAGGAAATATCACACCGAACCCTATAGACAGATTATCAAAAGTGGCTGACAATCGCATCCATGGCAATGGTCCTGTGGCTTCTCGTTGGTATGGGATTAGTCGATCTAGAATAGGTCGAATACCCCCATGAAAGGGAAATTGTAAATTGGGATTGTATCTTCCAAAAAAAAAAAGAAAGATATGGCATCAAAGAAAAATTTAGAGGTAATGTTACCCGATGTTAGAAGAGACCATCTAAAACCATCTCCCCCTTGGGATAGTCTAATCTTAGATAGCAAGGCTAAAAGATCCTCAAGTTGACCTAGAGCTCTGGATGGTGGGGGACGGGAGAAATGAAAGTTCCAATATGTGTTTGATGAGGAGGCCAAATCATCACTTGGATTAGCGAAATGGATGATAGGTTGTTGATGAAGTGATGATAGTTGGTAAAGGCGTGGAAAACGCGAAGCTATCTGGAATCTCCATACCACTTGTCTTCCCAAAATCGAAAAGAGAAGCTATTGCCTAGCGATGGAGAAATGTGTGGGTAAAACTTAGGACAAAGAGATGAAATGAATTTCCATGGGCTTCTACAGGTGGTGGAAGGAGAGGTTTCAATGTCCCAACCTACACGTGACTCAACACGAATGCTTCTGACAACCTGGGCCCATAAAGACTGTCGATCTTGAGAGATTCTCTACAACCATTTTTTCATAAGGCCTTCATTCCTCTTCACCAAATTCCGTATCCCCAGGCCACCTCTGCACACTGGCATCTAATCGACCTTCCAATTAACTAAATGGCAATCGTTCTCTTTATTCACGCCTTTCCAAAGAAAGGATATGATTTTTTTTTCAATAACCTTAGCTGCTCCTAGAGGGATTTTAAAAAGTGACAAGAAGAAGGTTCAGATAGAACCGATCAAATTAATGCCAACCTTCCCCTTTTGATAGGAAACATCTTTCCCAACCATTTTTTGCTAATGATCTCATTATTTTTATTTAAACTTCCAATAACCACGTTGCTATCATGATGAAGATCTTAAGAGTTTTTTGTGAGGAGTTTGAAAAAAGCATTAGCCTTCCAAAATTCAAAATCCAATTTGTTGGTTTGATGACCCTCGCTCTATTTGATTTTGATGATTACAAACGATATTCTATGTGATCTAATATATATGTTTAGTGTGTTTGAGTTTGATAACATATGTTTGGCCTTGAGTTTTATAAAAAAGCTAATAACCACTTAGTGAAGGTCAAGACTGAAGCTCAGAATCAAGGATGATAAAGTTAAAGTCAAGAGGACTTGCTCCGTTTGCATGAAGTCAAGGCAAGGTGACAAGTCAACCCAAGTTAAGAAGATGTCAATCGAAGTCAACCGGAGATCAAAACAAATGGATTGTAATGATTGTTTACATTGTAATTGCTTTAGACCCTCTTAGGTTGTAGGTTTCTTAGTTTTTTTAGCCACTTGATTTTTGACTAGGTTTTCTCGAAACTCTACATATACAGTTTTTTAGTTTATTGATTTAATGATTTTTCGGTTCATTATTCTTTCGATCATAATAAATAATGTTTTCTCATGATAAATGTTTCAAAATGATTGCATTGCATGGTTTTGACATGAGTTTTAACATACGTGTTCATTTCGAAGAATGCACTCCTTCTAAAGGACCTCACTCCTTGACATCTTTTTGTGAAAAATCAATTTTCCGGATTTGTTATTCAATTCAAATCTTGGTCCTTGATTGTTTTTACCATATTATCATATAAGGAACTCATACATGATCAAGAATCATATTCTTGACTTGTATATGTTTCTCAAGTACCCGAGGAATGCACTCCTTCCTGAACGATCGCATTCTAGCAATAAAAACTCTATATTTTTTTCGAAGGCATGAAGGACCACACTCCAGCAGTAAGGAACGCGTTCCATGCAAGGGCAAAAATGTCCAGAATCCTTGGGTATTGAGGAACGCTTTCCAGCAAGGTTGGATGAACAACTATTTTTTCTCGGGTCTTGAGGAACACGTTCCAGCAGAGAGGAACACGTTCCTCAATGTAACACCCCGTATTGTGAGAGTATGTGAAGGCTTACAGTGTATTGTCTACTGTATACGGGTATCTACAGTGTATAGTACATTGTGCCGGTCATGACGTCAGCCTACGTCAGGGGCGTCGTGACACTCAAAGTGAAGAGTTTTCTTCACCTTCTAGTGGAACGCACTCCACCTGGGAAGTTTCCAATTTAGCAATTTTTCGAGTTAAAAATGTGAGCATTCGATTAAGGTTGGTGGTTTCATTTAAGACATGTTTAATACATCTAATCTTGGACGCCCATATTAGGTTTAGGGTTTTTAAGTGGGATTAGTATATAATACTTAATTATAAACCCTACTTACACAACTTTCACATTAATCATTCTCCAAAAAGTTAAAGCAACTATGCAAGAAAAAAAATGACCATCATACTTTGGAGAACTTGTGCTAAATATCGATTTCGATTAAGATTTTGGATGTTCATCTTTTGTTAAAGTCGATCATGATCACGCTCCAAATTACATACTTTCGTTTTGATCGAATCGAGGTGATTTTCTTACGTACTATTTTCAGTTGTACATTGTTTTAAAACATGTGATTGAGACATCTTGGAAGAAACTATTTTGTTTTGCAAGTATATTTGAAGTTGTTGGCCCACGTATATCCAAGAGGGGAGTGAATTGGACGCTTAGACAATTAAAATTAAAACAATAGCAATAAGTAAATGTGAAAATATAAACAAATTTTACACAGCCCATTTAAAGTGGTTTGGCTACTTGCCTACCTCCATTACCTAACCTCCTCAGTTAGGATTTTAAACCTTTTTACTAAGGGATTCTCTTACGGGTGAGAATTAAACCGTTACACATTTTCTCAACTTCCGCGTGTGAGAAGAACCGATACACTGCTCAACTTGCAGGCTTGAGACCAATCTAAACCTCTCGACTTACAGGCTAGAGAACTACCTATCTCAACTTTCGGGTGTAACCTAATCACTCAATTTGCAGGCTTGAGAATAACCTATAGTTACACACAAAAACAATGTATGATACTTAGTAGTTTGTCTAACTATTGTTACAACTCGATACAATTTACAAGATGCGAAAGAAGTACAATTGTATCTTGTGAACTATCTCTCAAATTTCTCGTTCAACAAGAATAATCTATGATTAAAACAGTGCTAGAAATTTGAGTGAAAACAGTTTAATAACTTTCAAATAGATTTTCAAAAAAAGATAAGAGGTTAAGCTTAGTATGAAAATCTTTTGAATAGGCTAAATTTCAAAGAAAACACTTTGAAAAACTAAAGCAGTTTGAGCTGTGAAATCAAATTGGAAGATTTGACTAACTTTTAAAAGTATTTGGCTCAATGAATTTTCTATTCAGTTCGGTGGTTCAAAAACTCTTCAGTACTGGTATTTATAGATTAGCAGAGATGAAGTTGTTCATTTGAATTTGAATTTCAAACATGAACATTTACACATAATAACTAGAATGTTTCACAAAAATGGCAATTGTAATTTCTATGAACATTCTGATTCTCTTCAAATTCACAAATAAGGAAAGTCTCAAAGATGTGGTTCATGAATCAGAAGATATATCTGACAAATCTGAAAATAAGATTTTTGTGCGAAAAGTAGTTCTGAAAAGTAGTCTGAAAAGGTGTGCGTGTCAGAACCATGGCAGTGTTGAATTAGCGTCCTAACGCATAATATCAACTTTGTCGTTTTGTTCCTTTGACGACGCTCATGGACCATAAGCATTCTGCTGAACTGTGAAGTGAGGGCGTTACTCAGACGTAAGCGTTCTGACTTACTTAACAATTTAAAACGACTAAACATTATGAGGGTGCTAAAGCACAATTAGCGTCCTGCTGAATTTAAAACATTAAAACATTTAAAGTTATAAGGGCGTTACAAAAAAAATAAGCATCATGATGTTTTGAAATAATTTAAAACTTCGAAAGAAAATAAGTGAGCTGATACCAGATCAGCGTCCTGACAGGTTCACAAGTTGACTTAAATGAGACCGCTACTTATAAAGTGAGGTCCTGATGAATAAGTACAATTCAACCTTGAACATTATCAGCGTTCTAATGTATTATCTGCGTCCTAACTCATCAAGTCCAGGAGGGCACTACTAAGACATTAGCGTCCTGATACGACGTATTAGCGTCCTGATAAAAATAATTTTGATTTCTCATTTAAACTCGATAAATACGATAAAAATCTCGGTAATTTTGGATTAAATCAAACACTTTAAAATGATTGAGAAATTTAAAATCATTTGAAATACCTTTAAAATATATCGATCAAAACATACATTTGATTAAATCTTGCTGAGAGTAGTTTGAACGACATTCTTTACATTCTAAGTGAATATCTTGGAACTTCGATCATGACATACAATAGGCTTGTGAGCTCTATTCCTTGATCTTGATTCTTGATAAATCTGAAACACTTAACAAGATCATTAGATACACAAACTTGAGTTATTTGGAATCATCAAAACATTCTTATCATGGGGTTTCTTGAAATAACAGAAGTTTGTTCGATAAGGAACAACTTCTCTTGACTAAACTTTGTAGTTTGAAGTTAGATTGTTAGCTAACTAGGAAGATTCCCTAATCGGGAAGTCAGTGTTTGTAATACGGTTGAATCCTTACCCGTGAAGTAGGATTAAATAGCGGATTTGAAAATACTTGATCAAGGTGATCAAGTAGTGGAGGTAGGCTTGTTTGAGAAGCCGAACCACTCTAAATTGCTTGTAGATTGTGTTTTTACTGCTTTGTTTAATTTCCTACAACGTTTTGTATCTTGGTTAATTGGTGCTTATGAAAAATCTTGAAAAATCCGCCAACACCCAATTCACCCCCCTCTTGGGTGTCTAACACATATCTCTCCCAATGTTGGCATAACTCTTATAAGAGAGATCAATGATGTTTGCAAGATAAATCACACATCTAATTTGCGGAAGTACTTAGGAATTCTTATTCTCCACTCCAAGGTGTCAAGGAATACTTTCCAACCTCTGATTGATAAATAAGAGAAGAAGCTAGTTGGTTGGAAGTCTGAACTGCTCAACATAGTAGAGCGAGCTATCTTAATTCAGTCAATAACTACCTCCATTCTAGTTTATTCAATGCAATGTCTTAAACTTCTCTTGGCTACCTTTCAGAAGATTGACGAGCTGAATCGAAATTTTCTTTGGAACAGTTCCAATGAGATCAGGAAACTTCAATCGGTTGGGATCAAGAAACTTCAATTGGTAGATTGTCGAAAGCTTATGGCGCTTGATTGGGATTGCAAGCTTTAGCATGTCCTTCAAGGGCAACAACTGTGCAAACTTCCTAACTAATATGGGGATTCAAAGTATCAACTCTTTTTGCCTTTTCCAAGATGACACCCACCCCCCCTCTGCCTCTTGAATTATACCATGTTGCATGGTGATGTTGTAGGTAGGTGTTTCTAGTCTTTTTTGAGCCTGGCTTAGAAAAAAAAATAGGTTTGCTTAAGACCTCTAAGGATCTACACTACACTTCGTGTGATTACTGCATTGTTGTTTAACGATCCACAAATATATATTTTCTTTATCTATGAGGTGGTGGTGTTCTCCTACACCGGCAGGTTATAATAAGCAACAAACACAATTTGTGTGCAAAAGAGAAGTGCGAAAAAAAAAATCCAAGATTGTATCATGCTGATAAGGATACTCAGCTAGCTCAATCTAGCAACTCATCTTAAGTAGGTTAAATATGTCAAGTTGTTAGTACGGTGTTCTATTAAAGTTAGGAAGTGGTTGTAATTCTGTTAGTTGGTTTAGGTTGTTATGACACACGTGTACACATTAGTTTGTTGCTTGTAACTATTTCAGTCTCAATCTATAAATATCATCTCAAGTGTCTCAGATCATAGTTTTTGTGATATTTAGAGTTTATTCTTCTTCCTTTGTTTATTCTTAGTGCAAGTTCATTCTTTGTTTTTCATTTCTTTATAAACAATTTCATGGTATCAAAGCCATTCGACGAAAGTCATGGCTGTTGTGAACAATTTGTTCTCTAATTCTCTCGATGCATCTCTGTTGGTGAAGTTAGATCGAAATAACTTCTTTTTGTGGAAATTGCAAGTGATTCTGGTCGTGATTGGCCATGGTCTTCAAGATGTGATGTTTTGAGACAAGATTCAGCCAAATCCACAACTACCTAATAGTGAATCAAATCCAGAATTTGCAATTTGGACAAGGCACAATTGCTACTAATGTAACGTCCGTACCTTAGGATGATGTCATCTTGACCTATAGAGTACCCGGATACGTGTATGTATGTGTATATGTATGTGATTTCCATTTCGTAGGTCTGTATCTTGTGCCCAAATGGACTAGTAAATGTTAGAAACGCGTCTGAAGCGTGTTTTTACATAGGAATCGACCTATCATACACAAAATTTTGATGTGTATAGAGTGCATAGTGGTTAAGTTAAAACATAGGATGTTCTTGACTATGAGAAGAGCGCTCCTGAAGAGGAGAAACGTGCTCCTTACGTAATCGAGAATTACATTTTGTCAGTACATCAGATAAGCGCACTCCTTCAGGGAGAAGCACGCTCCTGAAGAGGAGAAGCGCACTCCTTGCTCGAGCCGAGAGCTGATTTCTTCTCATCAAAGGGAGAAGCGCGCTTCCCTAGGGGAGAAGCGCGCTTCCTCACGTTCTGGGCAATTTTTTTTTAAGTTTTTGGTGGGGCCACCACCCCACTTATAAAGCCAAGGCATGGCTTCCTTGCTCATTTGCAAGTCAATTCTTGTTTTCTCAGCTAGAGAGAAGTGAGAAAGAGGGATTTTGGAAGGAGATTGAGCTAAGGTTGGAGATTTGAGCTTCTAAGGTAAGGATCCTCACCTCTAAACTTTTTGATCTTGCTTCCATGGTAGAGTAGCAACACATAGTTTTTTTTTGTAGTTGTTGCTACTGTAATTTATGGGTTTTAGACCATGTTTTAGTTTACATGTCTAGGGTTGGAGTTAGGTCTTGCATGTTACTTACGTAGTGCACATTGTAGTCCTAAATCACACCCTGGTGTTGGTTTTGATGAAAGGTTTAGCCATGGTGGTTTCATGCTCATTTCTTTGGTCCAACAATGGGGTTTTTGACTCTCATAAATTAGGGATGTGTTGGGTTTTGATTTCTTAGATGAACTATGTATTGATGACTAACTATAGTTTATTTGATGTCTAATGACCTAATTTGAGTTGGAATGCATAGTATTGATGTAGGTTGGATCATAGAATCAATCTTAGGCATTCTCTTGGGTTGCATGTGATCAAATTAGGTGTATTATAGCTTGATTGGGTTGTAATGGTTCGCTCATTAGTACAGACATGTTAGAGTTTAATGTTGGTTAGTAAATTGGGGCTTAATTCATGGCATTGGCATGTAATTAGACTATTTTTTATAGATAAATGAACCTATGTTGTGTGCAGGGTTTATTGGTAATCCAAGTGTCCCCAATTATGCCAATTGAAAGTTGAAGTGCATGGTTTAGTGTTGTTGTACATAGAGGTGTATTTGGTGGCACTCTAGTGCTTAATTTGGTTGGCTTGGGATTGACTAGTCTAGCCAATTAACATTGAGTGTTTCTTTATATTTGGTTCTATATGTGGTATTGTAGTATGGAAAATATTTTTGAATGATTAACTATTGTATTATGCATGTTTTGATGATTCATGAAATGAATAAGCATGAGCATAAGAGTTGGCAAATTTGTGGATCTCCTAGTTGGAATTTTAAAAAATTTTATGGGCTAGATGGTGATCTTTAGTTGTAAACCTAGCAGAAAATTTTATGGCTTATGTAGCTAGGATCCTCAGGCAAGAGATATTGCCTTTGGAAGGGTTGATCCTATGGGCTACTACAACCCTAGGAATCTTAATAAATATGAGTAAAGTGAAGTCAGATGAGACCTTTGTTATGTATAGTGTGTGGCTCGGCTACTTTGTAGGCTCGATGACTTTTTATTTTATGTGTTTCTATTTTATTAGTTTCCTTGACTATATAAGAAAATTAGAAACTAAGTCTAAAGCTCTTTATATATACCTAGTATTAGGGATTGAGAGGTAAGAGTGAAAATGGAGAGACATTATAAGTACTGTGTTGAATTCTCTCAAATTAGTAAAATTTTCATCTTTAGTGGACGTAGGCGAATTTTCGCCGAACCACATAAATTTGTGTGTTCTTTTTGTTGTTTTGATTTGTATTTGTGTGTGTATGTGTATTTGTATTTATTTTGCTGTATAAATCTCAACAAATTAGTAGCCGAGGGAGATTTTATGAAGAATACAAACATTAGAAGTGCAGTAGGGCTGCTAGATCATTGATCGTGCGATCGTTGTCATGCTGTGTTATATCGCGGTAATAGCCAGTGCTGGTCCGCGGTTAAAAGTACTGGGTTGCGTTGGATTGCGATTGAGGAATCCGTGCACGGTGATTTAAAGAGCGTGGTCGCTGGATCGGTTAAACAGAAAAAAAAAAAAAAAAAAAAAAGGAATGTGGTCAAAGCTTTGTTTAATTGAAAGCATAGTAAGAAAAAGACAAATCAACTTGTCTTTTGTGATTGCTTGTTATTATATAAAGTTGGGTTCTTCTATTTGATATCTTTTGTTCTCTGACAAGGGCAAATAAAATTGAAGAGAAGAAATTTTGTGCTGCCGCAACGCAAGCACGATAAAAGAAAAGAAATTTTTTTTTGCCGCACCCACTACGCACGGTGAATATTCAAAGGCTTAGATTATTTCATTGGATTTGAAGTCATCCGTACTCCGTTTTGAGTTCCATTTTTTGTGGTGTGATTGTGTCGAAGAGATCTACGTAGTGATTAGATTTGATCGTTGATATGGCTGTAAAATATAAGGTTGAGAAGTTTAACAAGAAGAATGACTTTAATTTTTTACGGATTAAGATACAATCCCTATTGACACAAGACGGGCTAAAAAAGGTGTTAAAGGAAAGAGATGCATTGTCTGCGAAACTGTCAAAAAAAGAAAAAGATGACATTATGGATAAAGTGTTTACTGCTATTCTCTTATGTTTGAGTGATGAAGTAATGCCAGAAGTTGAAGAGGAGATTACAGCTGCAGGTTTGTGGTTGAAATTAAAGAGTTTGTATATAACAAAATCTCTAACAAATCGGCTGTAACTGAAAAAGCAGTTGCACATGTTGAAGATGAAGAAAGCTGCATCCATGAGAGAACATCATGATGAGTTTAACAAGATTCTTATGGCTTTAAAGAATGTTGGGTACAAACTCAGTAATGAGGACCAAACAATGTATTTGCTTTGTTCTCTACCGGACACTTTGTGAATACTTTAATCTACAGTAGAGACACCCTGGCTCTAGAAGATGTTAAAGCAACTTTGAACTCGAAGAAGTTGAAAAAGATGGTTACTGGGGAAAAAGTAGAAAACTCAGATGAAGGCTTGTTGGTTATAGGTACATCAGAACATAAATGGTCCAAAGGTCATGGAGGTTGATTCAGATCAAAATTAAAGGGGAGAAAATTAAAGTGTTTTGAATGTCACAAATAAGGGCACTTTAGGAAAGATTGTCCAGAGCGCAAGGGAAAAAGAAAACAAAAATCAGAAGATTTTAGTACTGCAGCAGCTGCAAAGGAAGAATCTGATAGTGCTAATGATCTTTCAGCCATTATGGGATGCTCAAGTGATGAGTGGATTATTGATTCAGGCTGTTTATATCATATGTGTCCCAATAGGGACTGGTTCGCTTCTTATCAGAGTGTGAACGGTGATATTGTACTTATGGAGAATGATATGGCCTGTAAGACAATAGGGATAGGAACAGTGAAAATCAAGATGCATGATGGTATTATGAGGACTTTGACAGAGGTCATACATGTTTCAGAGCTGCGGAAGAATTTTATTTCTGTGGGTACCTTAGATTCACAAGGCTGCAAGATTGTAGTTGAAGGTGGAGTTCTAAAGGTAGTCTGAAGTGCACTGGTGGTTATGAAAAGTAAGAAACTTGGTAACTTGTATGTGTTATCAGGGCATACAGTTACAGGTAGTACAACGATGTCTTCAGATAGTGGCTCAGCAAATACTTAGTTGTGACATATGCGATTAGGTCATATGAGTCAGAGGAGACTGGAGGTGCTGAGTCAGAAAGGCTTACTTGGGAAGAGTAAGGTTGAGAAGTTGGAATTCTGTGAGCATTGTGTGTTTGGAAAATAATGTAGAGTTAAGTTCAACAAGGCAGTTCACCGCACCAAAAGTAATCTGGATTATATCTATTCAGATGTGTGGGGTCCTTCCACAGTTCCCTCACTTGGTGGAGCGAGGTATTTTGTTTCCTTTATTGGGCTTTTCACGTATGGTCTGGATGAAAATACTGAAAAGTAAGGATGAAGTGTTTGAGGTCTTTAAGAAATGGAAGACAAAAGTTGAGAAGCAAACTGGAAGAAGCATCAAGAGATTAAGAATCGATAATGGTAGTGAGTACACCAGTAAAACATTCTCAGAGTTTTATGAGCATGAAGGCATTGAGTGACACTTCACTGTTAAGGGAACACCACAACATAATGAACTTGCAGAGAGGATGAATTGTACTCTACTGGAGAGGGCGCGGTGAATGTTATCCAATGCTGGTTTGGATAAAGAATTCTGGGCAGAAGCGGTGAATACAACTTGTTTTCTCATTAACAGATCACCAGTTACAGCTATTGATTGTCAGATTCCACTTAAGGTATGGTCTGGTAATGTCGTTGATTACAGTTCTTTAAGAGTGTTTGGATGTCCAGCTTATTATCATGTCAAGGAAAGTAAGATTGATCCCAGAGCTAAGAAAGCCATATTTCTGGGTTATGCAGATGGAGTGAAAGGATACAGGTTATGGTGTCCTGATTTGCATAAGATTGTGATTAGCAGGGATGTGACATTCGATGAGCCTGTTTTGATGTCTGGTAAGCAGATGGATCTTAGTGTAACGCACGTACCTTAGGATGCCCGTAGAGTACCCGTATACGTGTACGTATATGTATATGATGCTCGATGCGCGTTGGTTTGAGTGCCTTTTCATGAAGTTTCGGAATGATCGGAGACCCGTTCAATGTCGAAACGTGTCGAAAACGGTGTTTTGGATCAGTGGAGCTCGCTCCATAGAGGAAGAAATTTTTGTCACCGATTACATCAATCGCTTAATCTCCTAGATCCGTGGTCGGATTGAGCTAAAATTTTGTCATCTTATTATTCTCTGATAGATCATTATTATGAATGGTGAAGATCTTGATCTAAGTTGTCTACTGTGAGTTATAAAGCTCCAAACACTATTTTTCATATTTACGATTTTTCTTGCGCGATTTTGATCATACGGCTGGATATTGAAATCCCACCGTTGGATTGAGCCGAAAGTTTACCAGAATGTTGGTAACTGACTCATAAAACTTTTAAGCGGTTAAGATGTTAAATTGAAGAGTAATTTGCATAAAATTGAGTATCTAAGTGAAAGTAATTGCAACAGAAAAAAATTGTTCCTTTTGTTTAAGTGTATTTTGAGTTGTGGGCCCAAATTTTTCTATAAATACAAACCAAAACGGGATTTTCTCACACTTGCTCATTTTTCCACCTTCAAGAGTGCTAGAGAGCTTAGAGAAAGGAAAAAGAAGAGGAGAAGAGAAAAAAAAAAGGAAAAAATGAGGTTTTTGGGTGGATTCTTGCTCAAGGATCATCAAGGTAACCATTTCATTCCCATTTTTCTTCCTTCCATCATTCTCTTACAAGCATGAAACTGATTTTTTCGACCTAGGGTTCTATTGAATCCCGTTTTTGAAAAGGTGATGGAAAATCAAAGTTGGAATTAGGTCTTGAAATTAATATATGTTGATCTAGAGTGTATGGGGAGTACTCTAGAGGTGAAACCCTCAATTTCTAGCAAGAAATTGGAGGGGTTTCATAAACTTGACCTAAAACTAGTATTTTGACCTAAGGTTTTCTATTCAAATTTCTTGTGATTTGTATGAAATTGATGAGTAATTATGGATGTATGACACTCTAAATTACTGATCTTGAATAGGGGGAACCTAATTGTAGGGTAATTTTAGCTTAGGCCACGTAAATTGACATTCCCATGCAATTTGGGGATTTCCATGTAAATTGGAGATTTTGCCCAAATTGACTTGGGAATCATCTAATTGGACCTCATTTGAGTAGATTCATGGGTTTAGAATGTTTGAACCTATGTTAATTTGGTATGACTTAGTTCAATTTTGCCTTAGGTTATGTATTGCCAAATTGGGGATTTTGACTTGAACTTAGTCAATTGATGTAATTGACTTGAGGAATAGCCTAATTAACCCTTAATATAATTGAATGCTTTGTATTATAGTGTTTGGGATCATGGGAATCAACCTATGGCATTCAATTTGGGTTAGGTATAGTCTAATTTGATGATTATATGGTTGAATTGAACAATATGGGTTGACTCGTGACTATGACCATGCTAGAATCTCAAATTGACTATAGAATTAGGTTTGAAAATGGCTATTAGCATACTTTGGCTGATCTTTAGTATTGTATAAACCATGTGTTATATGTAGGGACCTTGGTTGGTTTGAGTAAGCCACGTAGGCAAATTGGTGATTGAAGTACTCGAGGTGATTCGTGAATCTTCTAGTACTTTCTTGGATTGGAAATTAGATTGGTCAGACTTAGCCAATCAATTGTGAGTGTTTCTTTACTTGTGTCTTCTATGTGTGCCATTCTATTATAGAAATGTTTTAAATGCTTAATTATTATGGTATGCATGATTTGATATCTCATGAAAATTATTTGATCATAGTCAGTTGGGAAAATAATTTGGGTTGAGTCTCCTAGTTGGGTTTCCTTCGAGAAATTCTGTAAGTCTAGTAGGATCCCCGGTTGTGGACCTTGCATAGGGTTTTAAGGGTAGGCGCAGCCGTAGTTCGTCTAAACCTAAAATAGGGTTTGGAATTAATAGTAAATCGGTGACGTGCCCTTAGAATTCCTATTAGAATACGGGTAAGAGGTCATTCGGGCATGGGTCTCACGCACTCATGTTCTTGAATCGATTCTTACCTAGGAGGTGTTTAGGTGCATGAACATGTCATAAGTGATATGCATTGTCTTGATATGACATGAGGTCTTATATTGAACATGTATGTAACATTGTTTACATTCCAATTGTTTAAACTGTTTTAATGAATCTTGCAATGTTTTACATAAATGCACATGTATGTAGCCACTTGAAGAAAACATTCACTGGGCTTGCTGTAGCCCACCCCTCACTATTATCTTTTCAAGATCGAATAGGAAGGGGAAGGGAAAAGCTTAGTTACGGAGCGTTTTCCGAACTCTGGTTGATGTAGGTATTAGTGCTTTTCCGCATTTATTTTGATAAATTGTACTATGTAACACCTAATACATATACTTAACACTTAGATGGGTTGTAATCATTGTTAAGTATTATTTTGAACTTTTGATCACTGTGGACTTAGGAAAAAAAAATTATGGCTTACATTTTGAGAATGTAATATTATTTGATTATGACCATATGTGTTTATTGTTGTGTATTTGGGATTATGATGTGTATTAGAAGGCTTATCGGGATGTCGTGTATATCGAAGAAGGATATACACGGGGTTCCGTGCCGGTCATGACGTCACATATCATGGGTCGTGACACTCAGAAAGAGGATAAGGGTGATTCTGTGCAGGTGGAGTTCAACACTCTAGGAAAAAAAAATCAAAGAGTAATGTGGAGAAGACAACAGTTGGAGCCAGCGAGCACCAGCAGCAGCAGCAACAGTCCTTAGCTAGTGGCAGAGCTAAGTGGACAATTAAAGCACCAGTTCGCTATGGGTTCGAAGACATGGTGGCATATGCATTAACAACGTATGGAGATCATCCTTCCATTTTCTGGAAAGCAATGCATGATAGTTGTTCTAAAATATGGAAAAAACTCATGGAGGATGAGATGGACTCATTGATGAATAACCAAACTTTGGAACTTGTAGAGTTACCTAAGGGTCAGCGGGCTATTGGGTGCAAATGGGTGTATTCCAGGAAAGATGGTCATCCAGGATCTGACAGTGTGAGATATAAGGCAATATTGGTTGCCAAAGGGTATGCTCAAAGAAAAGGAGTGGACTACAATAAGGTGTTTTCTCCTGTTGTGAAGCACACTTCTATCAGAGTATTGTTGGCATTGGTTGCATTATTTGACTTGGAGTTTGAGCAATTAGATGTCAAGAAAACTTTCTTGCATGGGGACTTGGATGAGACAATTTACATGAAGCAGCCTGAAGGCTTTGAGGTTGCTGGTAAGAGTAATCATGTGTGCAAACTGAAAAAAGTCCTTATATGGGCTTAAGCAGTCGCCCAGACAGTGGTATAAGAAGTTTGACACCTTCATGATCAGGTAGGGATACATGAAGAGCAAGTATGACAATTGTGTCTACTTTCTGAAGCTTCCAGATGGCTTTTATGTTTATTTACTCTTGTATGTTGATGACATGCTAATTGCTGCTAAGAGCATGAAAGAGATCAACATATTAAAATCTCAACTGAGTCAGGAGTTTGAGATGAAAGATTTGGGTGCAGCTAAGAAGATTTTTGGTATGAAGATACATAGAGAAAGGAAAAATGGCAAGTTATATATGTCACAGAGGAAGTACTTGGAAATAGTTTTTTCAAGGTTTGAAATAGAGAACTCTAAGCCAGTGAATACTCCATTGACAACTCATTTTCGACTTTCAGCAGATATGTCTCTAAACACCGATGAGGAGCATGAGTACATGAGTGATGTTCCATATGCTAGTGCAGTAGGTAGCTTGATGTATGCTATGGTGTGCACTAGGCCAGACATTTCACATGCAGTAAGTGTTGTCAGTAAATATATGGCAGATCTTGGAAAACGACATTGGCAAGCAGTGAAATGGTTGTTGCGGTATTTTCGAGGTACATTGGATGTAGGATTGATTTTTCAGTGGGACAGTGATACAAGTTCACTTATCAGTGGATATGTAGATTCTGATTATGCTGGTGATTTAGACAAGCGGTGTTCCACTACAGGGTAAGTGTTCACTTTGGCACGTGGTCCTATTAGTTGGAGGTGACTACAGTTGCTTTGTCTACTACTGAGGCAGATTATATGGCAATGACAGAGGCTGTGAATGGGGTTTTATGGCTCCAAGGTTTGATTGGTGACTTGGGGATTACCCTGGAAAGTGTACCAGTTCATTGCGACAATCAAAGTGTCATTCACTTGGCTAAGAACCAAGTGCATCATGTCAGAACCAAGCATATTGATGTTCGTGAGATTATCGAAAATGGTGAGATTTCTTTACAGAAGATCAGTACCAATGATAATCTTACAAATATGCTGACAAAGACAATCCCAACGGTCAAGTTTGAGCATTGCTTGAACTTGATCAATATCATACAGTGTTGAGCGCCTCGAGGGGCGCGTTTAGAGATGTTGATTGGTTGATTGGCTAGTGGCTTGTGGTGGTCCTCATCAAGTTGGAGATTGTTATGTATAGTGTGTGGCTTGGCCACTTTGTAGGCCCGCTGACTTTCTATTTTATGTGTTTCTATTTTATTGGTTTCCTGGACTAAGTAAGAAACTTTCCCAGTCTGAATTGGAAACTAAGTTTAAAGCTCTCTATATATACCTAGTATTGGGGATTGAGAGATAAGAGTGAAAATAGAGAGACATTGTAAGTACTGTGCTGAATTCTCCCAAATTAGTAAAATCTTCATCTCCCGTGGACGTAGGCGGATCTTCGCCGAACCGCGTAAATTTGTGTGCGTTCTTTTTGTTGCTTTGATTTGCATCTGTGTGTGTGTGTGTGTGAGTATTTGTGTTTGTTCCTCTGCATAAACCTCAACAACCTCTGTGTCGCGAACTTAGGACATGTCGCTTCTTCCTCGGGAGGTGGATTAGGATTGCATATGGCATGTTTGGAAAATGAAATGCATTGTCTTGGACATTGACATGGATGCATTATGTTCAGCATGTATATGACCTCGTATATCATCATGTTATTTGAATTGTTTGATGAACTTTTGCCATGTTTTATATAAATGCATGTATATTGCCACTTGTAGAAAACATTCACTAAGTTTGTTGTAGCTCACTCCTTGTTCTTATCATTTCAGGTTCTGATAGGAAAGGAAAGGGGAAGGGAAAGGCTTAGCTGCGGAGCGCTTCCCGTGTCTTTTGTGATGTAGGTGTTGTAGTACGTTGTTGTATTTTGGTAATTATGTACTTAATAACACCTATTGTGCATACTTAACACATAGATGAGTTGTATATGTAGTTGGGTGTGGACTTTATGGACTTTTATGTTTGTTCTTTTTGGAAGATGTAATTGTGATAATTTTATTATGTCTATTTTGGATAGTGTTGGATGTGGGATTGTGTTCAGGTTGTTTAGATGAGGCTAACAAGATGTCAGGGGTATTGTGGGAAGATATACCCGGGGTTCTGTGCCGGTCATAGCGTCACATGGCTTGAGTCGTGAAAACTAAGCTGGCTGAAATCTTGAATGAGTAAAGGGGTTCTTGGTGTTGTTGTGCACTATAATACATTTGCTGAAGTGTGGAAGGCTTTGGAAAAGAGTTTTACTAACCAGTCTAAGGAGAATGTGCTGCAACTTAAGGCGTGACTTCAAACAACAAGGAAGGGCAATTTGTCTATAATGGCGTATTGTGACAAGATGAGAACGATCGCTGATAGTTTGATCTCTGCTAGACAACACGTTAGTGATCAAGATTTGGCTCTTGCGATCTTGAATGGTCTAGGTACGGAATATGATCCTGTTGTTGTGAATTTAACTACAAGAGCAGAGAATCTTACTATGGAGGAAGCTCATCTTGTTTGTGGCCATGAATCGAACCAGCTCGAAACATTCTGTTGTCGATGGACAAACTTTGTCGGAACGTCGACCACAAACGAAGGGCCATGAAAGTCATATGGAGAGGCGTTCCACCAAAAGTAAGATTAACTTGAAGGCTTCAGCATCTGCAAATGTGCTTGTAAATTTTGCAGACAAAAAGAATGGTCAATTCAATGGAAGTCGCGGTTCTGGCCATGGTAATAATCAATTTCAGAGAGGTAGTAGATCTAACTACTCTAATGGCGGTCGTCGTCGTGGTTTCCGTGGTGGTTGTGGCCACAATAAGATTGTCTGTCAAGTATGATTTAAGGTTGGGCATTACGCATCGGTGTGCTATTTTTGATTCGACAAGAATTTCCAAATAGCACAATTTTCATAGTTTGGGAGTAATTCCTCTCGACTTATAGTGTATATTGCTACTCCTAATGTAGTTAATGATGTGGCATGGTATGCGGATAGCAGCGCAACCAACCATGTCACAACTGAGTTTAGTAACCTCAATCTTCTGTCGGATTACATTGGTCTGGCACGCGTTGCAATAGGGAATGGTAAGACTCTTACCATCACTCATATTGATTCTTATACTCTAAACTCTGTTATGGATCCTCTTCTTCTTAAATCAGTTTTAAGAGTATCGAAAATAAAAAAGAACCTGATTAGTATCTCAAAATTGATAAGTGATAATAATGTTTTTGTTGAATTTCACGCGAATTGTTGTTTTGTCAAGGACAATTCTACCAAGAAGGTTCTTATTCAAGGGAGACTTAAGGATGGTTTGTACATATTGGGATTTCCTTCGCCGTCAAAGGTTAGTGCACCGAGTTGCAGTCTCTTTGTTCCTTCTACTAGTTCTTTCCAATATAATGATGAATGTGAGCAATTTTTTGGTGTTATTGATTGTAAATCTGTGAATGTTGTTTCTGGAATAAAATCTGGTGCTACCATGGATACTTGGCATAATAGGCTAGGCCATCCAATGGCTAGAACTATCTTGTCCATTCTTAAAGATTGTGAAATAAAGTCTTCCTCACATACACTTGTCTTTTTGTGATGCTTACCAAAAAGGAAAGAGCCATATCCTTCTTTTCTCTAGTTCTCCAACTAAAACAGTACAACCATTATAGTTGATTTATACTGATATTTGGGGTCTGGCATCGGTACTATCTAATGAGGGATATTGATATTATATACACTTCATTGACGACTTCACGAGATTTACATGGATTTATCCGTTATCTTTGAAATCACAGGCATTCTCTACTTTTGTTCGACTCCAAAAGCTTGTTGAAATGTGTTCAATTAGATTAGGGAGGCAAATATTGCCCCTTCGAAGAATTTTTGGCCAATCTTGGCATTCTTGTCCTCATACATATAAGCAAAATGGGTGTGTGAAAAGGAAACACAAGCATATTGTTGAAACCGATCTTACACTCCTTAGTCAAGTCTCAATGCCTCTTACATTTTGGCGGAATGTTGTCCAAACTGTAGTCTTCTTGATCAACAGATTGCCTACACCGATGTTGTCCAATATCTCTCCATATCAGCAACTGTTTGGCCATGTTCCTGATTATAAATTCCTCTGGACGTTTGGGTGTGCTTGTTTTCCTCATTTGCGGCCATACAATTCGAATAAGCCTCAACCTTGGTCTGTTTTGTGTGTTCATTGGGTACTCAAGTTCCCACAAAGGGTATCTTTGCTCGTAATGTGGTGTTTAATGTAGCTAATTTTCCTTTCAAATTTCCATGTTCTGCTGCTACTATGCAGTTGACTGCTCCCTTTATGCCTTCACTCCAGATTCCAAGCATCCCTCACTTACCCAGTTCTCAATTGCCACTTCCTGCTATTAGTGTATCCAATACACATTCACCTGCTGCACTATCTAATTTTGATATCTCTTCACCTATTGCTACTTCTTCTCCTATTAACACATCTCGTCCTGTTGCCACATCTTCTCCTATTGCCACACCATCTGCTACTGTCTCTCCTTCTGTTCCTGTTTCACTTGGAACACATCCCATGGTAACCCGGGGCCAAAAACGGTATCTTTAAGCCGAAAGTGTACAACTCCACAAATCATCATCTCCCAATGGTGGATATGAATTCAGAACCTACCTCCGTTGCTCATGCTCTATCTTTGCCTCACTGGTGTCAAGCGATGGATGAGGAGTTCTCGGCCTTACAAAGGAATTGCACATGGGAATTGGTTCCATATTAGGATCAAATGAATTTAGTTGGCAACAAGTGGGTGTTCAAGACAAAACTTAATGCGGATGGAACAATTCAAAGGTACAAAGCGTGTTTGGTTGCTAGAGGTTTTCACCAAACTCCGAGTATTGACTATATGGAAACGTTTAGTCTCGTGGTGAAACAACAATCTAGGTAATGTTGGCATTGGCAGTCACTAAGGGCTGGGATGTTAGGCAACTTGATGTTAACAACGTTTTTCTAAATGGGTCTTTAACATAGACGATTTTAATGTTGCAACCAGAAGGATTCATTGATCAAGCGAGGCCAACTCATGTGTGTAAGCTACACAAGGCGTTGTATGGTCTGAAACAGGCCCCTCGAGCTTGGTTTGATAAGCTTCGGTCCACTTTGATCTCTTTGGGTTTTGTGAATGCTAAGTCAGACAATTCTCTCTTTGTCTATCAGTCATAGGGGTGTTCATCAACTCGAAAACCCGACCAACCCGACTGAACCGAACCTTTTGGGTTAGTTTGGGTTGAGTTAGGCAAGTTATTTAGGTTAGGTTGGGTTCTAAAATACTCAACCACATCAATTTGGGTTGGGTCATGGGTTTAGCCCATGAAAACCCGAGTAACCCGACCCGAACCGACCTATTATATATATATAAAGTTTTAGAATTTTATATATAAAGTTTTAAAAAATATGTCTTGTTCATTTAATGAACTAATCTCATCATTTGTTATTCTTTTTAACTTTTTAATAAAAAAATAAATTTACAATAAACTCATGTTTGTATTAAAGTTTTGTTGACAATCATTTGTTACTCTTTCTAACTTTTGAATATAAAAAGAATAAATTTACGATAAACCTAATTTGTATTTAATGTTTTGTTGACAATTATTTATTATTCTTTTTTATTTTTTAATAAAAAAGAATAAATTTACAATAAATCCATGTTTGCATTTAATGTTTTTTCCTAAGGCATTTAATATTATTCTTTCTAACTTTTTAATAAAAAAAATATTAGGCTTAAGTGCAACCCGATCAATTGAGCCAACCCAGACCGAACTTGAACTATTTGAATTGGGTTGGATTGAAGGACAAATTGGGTTGAGTTGGGTTTCAAATTTACTAACCCGAACTGTTTAGGTTGGGTTAGATTTTAGCCCTAAACCGACCCAACCTAACTCATGTACACCCCTAATCAGTTACGTACTCAGGTTATTGTGCTACTCTTATATGCTGATGACATCTTGTTGACAGGGAATGCGCCATCATTGATTAACAAATTTATTGGTGATCTAAACTCTTCCTTTGCTCTTAAGGATTTGGGTTCAATTCATTACTTCTTAGGAGTTGAGGTTTTCAGAGATGCTACTAGTTTGTACATGTCTCAGTCAAAGTATATTGTTGATCTCTTGATGAAGACAAAAATGGATGGTGCCAAGCCAACTTCCTCTCCAGCTTGTGCCACCACGAAATTGTCTCTCCATGATGGTGAACCATTCCATGATGCCTCTTTGTATCACAGTACGATTGGTGCCTTGCAGTACTTATCTATTACTCGTCCCAACATCGCATTTATAGTGAACAAATTGAGTCAATTTCTTCATTCTCCAACAACAACTTGGCAGGCTTGTAAACGTCTCCTACGGTATCTAAAGGGTTCTTTATCCAATGGTCTTAAACTTGCTCCTGGTTCACCGTTTGTTCTTGAAGCATTTTCAAATGCGGATTGGGCTAGTAGCATTGGTGATCGCCGTTCCACGGATGGCTTTGCTATTTACTTGGGTTCAAATTTGATTTCGTGATCATCTAAGAAGCATCAAGTTGTGGCACGCTGAAGCACAGAGAGTGAATATCGATCCTCGGCAAACATGGCTACAGAATTATCTTGGATTCAATATCTTCTTCGACAATTACATCTTCCACTTCAGCAAATTCCTGTTATTTGGTGTGATAACATCAGTGCCATGGCTCTTGCTACGAATCCAGTTCTGCGTGCTCGAACAAAGCATAATGAGATTGATACACTTTGTTCGTGACAAGGTGCTTTGCAAGGAATTGTAAATTCATTTTGTACCATCGACAGAGCATATTGCAGATATACTTACCAAAGAGAAAACGGTAACACTTGACTTGAGCATATTGCAGATATATCGTTGAGATTTTAGAATGAAATTTCTTTTCTTTTTTTTTAAGGGTTTCGAATGAAACTTGGACCAAAGAGAAACGGTAACACTTGACTTGAGCTAGCTTTCTTTCCTAGTTGCCCATTTTGTTATCACTGGAGCCATGGAGGCGTCCGCACACAACAATTGAGATTCTCATTTCTCTCGCCCTCCATCCTCAAAAGCCATTGGTCAGATGGAGGAACCTCTTTCTTTGCTATCCAATGTAAGTCTATCTCATGACGAAGATGGCTATATGTGGTTCCTCCTTTCATTGGGTAGATTTTCTTGCAAATCCCTTCTTGATTTCATTTTCGATCGTCCTTCCATGATTGACTCATCATGCGTGTCTTCCATTTGGGCTGCTCATGTGCCTTTCAAAGTTAAAATTTTTGGGTGGTCCCTGCTGCATAAGAAGGTTAACACTGCTGACATGCTACAAAAGCGGTTTTCCCTACAGATGGATTTTTTTTTGAGAAGAAACGATGTCGCCTTTATTAGTGAACGGTATAATACATACCCCTGTTAGAGTACCAGCAGTACTCTATTTACAAATTCAATCAACCCCAAATCCCCTACAGATGGATTTCCCCTCATTGTTGTTCCCTTTGTTAGCTTGACGGAGAATTTGTTGATCATCTATTTGTTCACTGTGAGTGGACTACGCTCCTTTGGCAGAGATGGGTTGATTGCTGTGGCGGTTCCTTTATATGCCCTGCATCAATTGAGGGAAGTCTATCTATATCGCATTTCTCTTCCCACTCTAGGAAGGAAGTCGAGATTTGTCAGATCATTATGCTGACCACGCTATGGGAGCATGGTCTGAAAGGAATAGGAAGATTTTCCAAGATGTGCAGAAGGAAGTTCAATGGGTTTGGGATGATGTTTTGTTATCTTCTTTTTCTCTTCTTCTTCTTCATTCTTATCTTCTCTATTGACAGACATTTTCATTTTTATTTTTTGGAAAAATATACTTTACCATCATTTTTTTTTTTTAAAAGCATATGGATACGAACAAAATCAGACTACCTGATTTCTAAATCATATTCCTATGGACAAATCCGTCTCTCAAACAAAGCCAAGAACAAATATGTTGTATCTGTTAATACGAAACATTATCAGTAACCGTACTCGCCTATACCTGGTTATTTTTGCCACACAATTAAGGTCGTAAAAAAGTTCCTCCATCAAGTAAAAAATTTGGGGTTTACAAAATTTCTCATATTCGAGCTGCAGCTGCAAGTGGGGCAGGCAGAGAGATCCGTCCAATCGCTAGCACATGGGTTCTCTGGTGTACATTGAATCATAACCAGCAAAATGGAGCTGCTCACTCAGTCTGTCAAATACAACTAAAAGCAGGTACAGAAACATGCTGCTACTCCTGCTGATGCTGAAACTAGCGCTTGCCCTGCCCTGCCCCCTGAGGCTGATGACAAGGTTAGTATCTGTGTAGGTTGTAGCTGCATATTTAAATGATGGAATTGAGGAGAGGTTCGGTTCCAAAGGAAGAGAGAGAAAAACCATAAATCACAAAAATAAAAAATAAAATAAAAAAAGCGACAAAAAAAGAAGTTAGGATGCTACTAAAGATGAATACAACCATCGTGGCTGTTGCAGTGGGCATTGGCAAGGATCCTCCGTGTGGGAGAAACTTTTTTTAAGTCCCTATCTTTCATTTAGCTTTTCGACTGATGTAGCAAGCAGATGAACAGCAATGAGAAGTTCCCACAACCCCATTAGCTGTTGCTCTCAAGAAACATGTTGATATGACCTGCTGACTCTGTGAAGGGCCTCCCCCTCACCTTGGAAGTCTCAGACAATTTATGAACAAAATGTCATCGCAAGTAGCAAATAAATGAATTGGTGGTGATCCGGATTTCAAGGAAATTAAGGACTTAATAAAAAACACTGGACTAAATGAAATGGCTTTGTATATATAAATATATAAGACAAGATCATGAATCTGAAGGTAAACGCTGAATTCCTCTTCTCAACCACAGTTGGTGAGTAGTCATATAGAAGGCATCGTAACCTCTTGGTGTTGCATGCCATGTGAAATGTCTCCTGACTTTGCGCAGGTTGTTATACATGCTCAAATATACTTTACTGGATATCGACATAAGTATCTGTTTCAGAAAAGGAAAATCTTCATGGCTAAGGATAATTGAGAAGGTGCTCCAATTCAAGACATTGGCAAATGGAAGATCATAATGATTGGAAATTATGACAGGAATGCACCCATAGTGCATGGCATCAGAGATCCTTGCTGTGTTAACCTCGTATCCCTTCACATGGAGGCAGTATTTGCTCCTCCTAAAACCCTCCTCATATGGGAAAGGTGGTCTTCCAGAGAAAATGTCCATATCACTGTCATTCTCCCAAGTATTTATCAGCTCCTTACGGACTCTGGAGTTCTGGACACGTCCAGCAAAGAATACAAGTCTACTCCTGCAACTGAGTAGAAAAAGCATTTATCATTTGAGTAACAAATTAGCACATTAAAAAAAAAGGGCAAAACTAGAAATTTAAGAAAAAGATCTCTAATCTGGATAAATTGGAGCAACTCATAATAAGTATAATGAGCAAAAAATCCGCATTGGTCTAGAGAGTTAAATAATGAAACTTATTCACCGTTTACAAAACCATTTGTCAGATCACCTATGACATGAATATTCTTAATTAGACTACGCGAAGGGTTAGCACGCTCGACGTAGCCTTTGATAATGCAGAGTGGAGGAAGCAGAATCTTGTAGCCGATCCCAAGTAGTTGGGAAAATGCTTAGTTTTGTTGAGTAGTTTTAGCGAAACCCTTACAAAAAGTGCTCATTCCATTTAGAAGATAGCATGTTCTTTTTCTTTTTTTAATAAATGTAGACTATAATAACATATTGGATTAGGGGATGGGGCAATTTTGCATCAGCCTAGGGGTGTGGCCAGCATTGCTTGTCTTTTACATTTCTTTTTTTCTCTTTTACCTACATATATACAATACTTATTAGTTTCTTTTAAAAAAATAATACTAATATAAAGGATGAATGTACCTTCCAAAAAAAGAAATAAATACATAGAAAAGGTCTTTGAACATCTGTGTACAAAAACTGTCACGGAGAATGATAGGGAGACTCCTTGAGGTGGAGATGTGTGGAGGTGATAAGTGGATTTGCTTTTTCAAAGTTAGCCACTTTTTTTTAAAGTGCGTTTTACATGAGAGAGAAAAAAGTGACTAACTTTAAAAAAGTATATCCATATGTCACCTCACACATCTCCGCCTCATAAGAGTGTGAAGTTGAGTTCCACTAGGGAGTATCCTTAGCATTTTCCAGCCTGTCACTACCCTGAAAGAAACAGTAGATGAATAGTATGGACAAATGATCCTGGGGGTACTAGACGCTGCGGTGTGCTGTGTACTGGGATGTGACAATATTATGTGGTATATAATGGCTGGGGTACGCTCGGTATGAGGTGCCCATCACACCGCCGGTATGGGGTGTGACAAAAAGGCTTGGCTCAGTGGTTACTCCAAGTGCGGATTCTAACTCCTTAAGGGGAGGTTGCGAGTTCGACTTGGGGGGAGGCCTCCTTTGTGGACAAAAAATCTCGGGGATAGTAGACGCTGTGTGCGGGCTGTGTATTGAGGTATAACAATATTATGGATAGTAATGGCTGGGGTACGCTCGGTATGAGGTACCCATCACATCCCGGGGGTACTAGACACTGCGGTGTGTTGTGTACTGGGGTGTGACAGTAGATATAGTCTGGTAGATGTCTTTGTTCCTAGAAAATTTGTCCTATGAATATCCCTAGCAGATCATCTTCACGTACTCAACAGTAATATATTTTTTGTAGCAGTGGAATCACACAATAAAAGCATATAACACATACAATGTGTGGGTCAAAAGGATTTGATAGAAAATTTAAGCAACAACACAAGCACAGAGCTCGTCATCTATGCAGTTTACATTCTTATAAAAGGGAAGTAACTCAAATGAAATCCATTCCAATGTTTAGCTAAATACAGTTGCACAGTAAACATTTGATGCTAATAATGCTATGAATATGGTCCTCCAATACCTTTACTTTCCCCGAGACATTTCTTTTCCTTTAAAGCCAGATGCCTACATAAGAAGTAGACAGAAATACACAACAATACCACATCATTTGTCTCTCCTAGAGACAGCTCTAACCTAAAAGCACAGACCTCACAATAAACATGCAAGATGAAACATGTATCCCCATCAAGAGATGGAAGGCTGTGAGAATTGATCCTTTTCAACACAACCAAGTCAGCCTCTTAATCATTGAGGAACTGTCAAGGCCAAAGCACTGCTATCAATGAAACTTGAAATCAACATAAAGGACCAAAGTACTGAATCAGATCTCTTCCACATTTAAGAGTAATAGACATAAAGAAAATCTCCACCAAAATGTCTCCTCAAAACCTCAGCATAGTAACCTATCTTAAGGAAAGAACTAGAGGAGATCTGCAACATGTTTAAAGATATATGGAGCGTACAGAAACTCCCAAAAATATTTGATGTTTCTGACATATATCGAAATGTCAAACCAATACTTTGAATGATTTTATTATGATAACTGATATGATTGAAAGTATGAACCTTTGGAGAACTGAAACCTTCTAATGAAAACTTTATTATGGTGGCTGACTTGTGGTTGCTTGCACTTCGATGGAATTATTACCCTTTTAATGTTTTAAACAATGTGCAAGTGACAGTCTGTTGAATTCTATAACTAGGATCAATTCAATAATATTGTTGCACAAGAAATTTATAATGTATATATGCTAGAGAGAGAGAGTTGGGAGAATAGTAGTTTGAGTGAGCTCAAACTCCCACACACATTTCTTTTTCGATATAATATAACTTTGTATTTCAAGAGTTTTGTATCAAAAGATTTGCGATAAGGCATGATAATGAAAATGGAATTTCCAATGCTATAGCAGGATGTCATCACAAGTTATTACCCCATGTAGTTGGGAAAAGGCCTTGTCGAACTGAGATGCTATCACAAGCTATTGATAGCACAAATAGTAGTTAAAACCCTATATTGAGCAAAATTAGTACTCAATCATATTCATAATTTTACTTATTTAGGTAAAGAATGAAAATACGTAAGGAATTACGAGGAACATCACTCCAAAATCGGCTATAAATCTAAGAGCCCAAGAGACTAACATTAAAACCAAAACATTTGCATGAATCAAATGCAGTTGCCATTTAACAGGTTCAGCAGATACAATGATTTGGACAGCACTAAAAAATTTAATGATCATTTTTAGCATTTCGCCAAACAAATCCCTTTCCTGCCCTTTCCAGCCATACAAACAAACGGAATCCCCTTTTCAGTGTTTTGGTTTATGAAGAATATAACAAAATTGATGGGAAGAAGTGAATCTGTCATGCTATTAAAATATATATATATATATATATATATAAGGGTTTGGGAGAAGATGACAAATGGTATAGTTCTCCTCCTATTTTGTTTTCATTCAGTGGCATATGAATTCAGATATCTCAAAGGGATGCAATGAACTAGGGAATCCTGTATTTTTCCCAAGTTTTCCTATTAGTTTGTCCAAGGACAAAGGTGTCTTGGCTAAGGCAAGGATTTTTTTTCATATAACAGTCATGCCTTGCTATTTTCCTTTGCCACAAACACGTAAATGTTCAGCAGCACCTTTTAGTAATGTACGGATACGGCGATTCCTGTTGGATCTAAAATCTCTAAGTCTTTATTTCTCATAAACTTCTTGTATTACTACCTACTAGATGGTGTATTTATAATCACCAATCACAATTCCTAAACAACTTGTAATCCTAATACAATAAGTAACTCTAATCAAACACTAACTCTAAACTTAATTAGACACACACTAGAAATCCTAATTAGATACCAACTCTAATATGATATAATCTAAAAGATTATTTACAATTCCAACAATACCCATATGTGGAACTATCGTAAATGATCTCAGGCTTCCAAATGGATGTTTAGATGGTGTTTTAAAAACAAGAAAGAGCATGTGGAGCATGAAGCAGAGAGATGAAAACAAACACACACACACACACACTAGAAATCCTAATTAGACAACAAATCTAATATAATATAATCTAGATTATTTACAATTCCAACAATACCCATATGTAGAACTATCGTAAATAATCTCAGACTTCCAAATGGATGTTTAGATGGTGTTTTAAAAACAAGAAAGAGCATGTGGAGCATGAAGCAGAGAGATGAAAACAAACACACACACAAACAAGATATTATATTGCAGTAAGGGAAGAAACGAATTTAAAGAAAAATCGACGCGAACGACTACGGGGCAGCAACATAAATATAATCACTCTTGCTTAAAGATTGCGCATACCTAGCATCTGTACGACCGAGTGTTTTCTCAGGTGGGCGAGGCCAAACTTGCGGCAGCCCCACATCTTTATGTGTAACGTAGAGCCTCTGGAAGTAGCTGGAAGAACAAGCGACCTGAATGGCATTGTTATGCAAATCGTAATGATTTGAAGCTGCATTGCTGCCAACGGAATGGCAGCAAACATAGAAATGATCTGAACCCCTTGAAGCGTTCCAGTAGTCAAAATCTCGACTGATCCTGGCTGTGTATTGGGAAACAAAATCGGAAATGGATGACTCGGAGTGAAATTGGGGGTGGTTTCGGAGAGAGTTAATGGAGAAGGGCATGAAAAAGAAATGCGCCTCTTCAGGACGGGAGGTAAGAAGGGAGCTTTGGAGAAGAGCGATCTTAAACATATGCTCGCTGAAGTAGTTTCCAAGCTTGGGATTGTAGGGGTGGGGATGGGGAAGGAAAATGGGAGCAAAGGTAGAAGAATGGTCCATCGAAACATCTGGATACACAAATATCTTCAAGTTGTTAAGCATTTCCCCAAAATCGGCAGAGAAAAGGTCCCAGTCGTGGTAGGGAGTGGGAGAAGACCTTAGCAGGAGGAGTTGCGACTTTTTCTTCTTGTTCAAGATGTCGTCGCTTTCTGTATCGGTACCGCTATCGCCAGGGAGAGTACTGAGACTTGCGTTGAAAGGAGAAGGTTGGGTCTGGACAAGAGGAGGCTGAGGAGGAGGAGGAGGAGGAAAATTGAGCATTAAAGTAGTAGTAGTAGTGATACTCGACCACGAACACAACAATGACAGCGTCGCCACAACTATCGTCACCAATAACAGCAGCAACCACAACGACAGGAGCAATTGTCGCCTAGGAGTGGCGGTACCACTACAACTGGAACTGCGGCTAGATGATTTTGAGCTTCTGTTTTGGGCGGGCCTCCTGTTGGGAAAAAATGTACAGATTGTTTTGACCGAAAAAGCATCCATACTTTCATACAAATTTTGTTTTGATTTGATATGCAAGGGACGGAAATTAAGATCATACAGGCGGAAAGATCGCTGCAAGGGAAATGTCAGGCCCCTTCTCTTCTTCGTGAAGCTACCTACAGTCCTCCAACCATTCGCGCCACTAGGGTGTAACGGTGTGGTTCGACCTCAAACTTCATTTAATTCAAATTACCTCGAGTGAGAAAAAAATAAAACTCTAACCTGAATCAAACTAATACTATAACCCAATCTAAATTATTCGAATTAAAAATTTTTAACTCTAGCCCCAATCTATCAGATTGTCTTCGGTTTGATCGGATTCGTCTAGTCGATTAAGTTGGCTTACAACCCTTCGCCCTACTACCTGCTCATCTTTACTTATTGTAATCTCAGCCGGAGTTCCCTTGAGTTCACCACGCATAAATAAATAAAATAATTCAAAACTTTGACACATAATGGTGGAGGTGGCGACCCAGCTCTTCGATTTCTCCGAGGCCAATATGTTTAGAGACTTTTTTGACAAAATAAAATAAGAATTAAATTGATGCATTTGATTGAGATTGGTTTAATTTTTAATATGTTCAATTTAAATTAGGTTTTAAAAAAAATATAACTCAATCAATTTAAAAAAAGTAAATATTGTTTTCAAATTTGTTAAGTATGTATTAAGAAAGTTAATATCACTTTATATATAAGCACATAATTAATTATTTTAATTTATTTAATATATTTACATCTTCAAAATTTTTAATGGATCAACCCAACTCAAATCAAATCGAACATAGATTTGGCTCGAGTTGATAATTTTAAATAAACGGATTAATTTAAATGGAACCAAATTTAATTTAAGCATCAAACCAATTCAAATCAAACTATTAATACCCCTAATTAGTGTGATCTATGGAGCTCTCACAAATAACAAAACAAACCCCATCATGACACGTGCTAAGTAGTGATCAACAAAGATGTTTTTGAGTTGAAGGCTAAACGCGATCTATAGTCATCGTATAATCGTGT